>QFDD01007776.1:0-12429 GCA_006871305.1 Vachellia collinsii | reverse complement strand
TGAGCGTAGAGAAGAAAATTTTGCCTTTAATATAATAAATCTCAAGCTTGTAATATGCTAAACAGAGTATTGTTTGTATATTTGTAATCTTACATTCTCTGAAGCAAGGGAAGGCAGTAACATTGAGAAGATTGTAAAAGCCAGCATCACAGACACAACTGTAGGATACCATCGAGGTCTTGTTGCATGATCCGCCTCCACAATCAACCCAATGGCAAACTACATAATCAGATGAATAAATTTTTCATACAACAAAACAAAATAAAATAAAACAGAAAACTGAGATCCATTAGCTACATCTGTCCATTACCATCCAATATTGACCAAGTGGAATTTTTTGCTTTCTCTTGAGCAGGGGAAGGTGCGTTGGAGCAAGATTGTTCAAGACTACCTACAAAGCACATCACACAAAGCTGTCAGCACCCCAGAAAAGAAATAAAACTGCATCAAAAGATTGTCAAGCACATTCAAGAACCACTTCATGAGCAAACAAAATTCACATATTAGTTTTTCATTGCACCTTAATTTGAAGTTGAACCTACATATTCTCAGTAGCTGAAATATAAACATCACTTTTTTCCTTTATTAGCATGCCTGTGAAGATTCCTCTTGTCAAAATATATCGGTGCTTCAATTTATTAGTAGGTTTGTTAAGATTCCACCATTCAAAAGTAAATGAAATACACAGATTGAAGCATTTTACCAAGAACGTAGACAGACAGGTACGCCTGAATGCTTTCTGAAACAGAAAGATCAACATCACTCTTCTGTAGATCGGTATGTTTCTTTGCTTTATTAAGATTTCACTTACCAAAAAACAAATTAAATACACATTTATAATATTTTTCCAGAAAATTTAGTTCCTTGACCAATTTGCGATCTCATCAGCCTGAAATCATTACTTAATTACTGGAAGTCTGTTTAAGCAGTGTACCACAATTAACTGATTTGGCTTCATGTTCTAAGTGGACTGCCTCTATGCAAAGGAAAAGCTTGGATGGAGTATCACATAGAAATCCTCTTGTTTATAATTTTATATGGGACCACACTGTCTTAGGAATCAATTGAGTCCAAAATTACTTAAAGTTTAGAACGCTGATATGTTTAGAATCTTATGCTTAGATCCTACTTCAATATCTCAATCAAAAGATCACACGTTCACACTTTAAAAGGCTCCTAGCATGTGAAGGCAATCTAAGTTACAAGCAAGAAATGAATTTCCTAAGACAGTGATTTAGACATATCTGTCTTTCTTCCTTCCTTGGTTGAAAGTCATTTGCTTTAAGTTTTATGTTATTTAGACAGTTTCACAAAGTTTCACCAAATACCTTGACCTTTTCAGACACATGCAGCCAATATAAACACAGTACACTATGGTTAATAACGTTTTAAGAAATTAGCAACAAATAATTTTCTAGAAGTAGTAGCGTGACAGCAAAATTACACAAAAATTTGTTCAAGGGAGAGATAGTTCTTACAATTGGGAACTATGCAAGGAAGAAACTTTAACTTGTCGTGGTCAGAAAAACGGGTTTGTTTCCAACCTGGCTCACACTCGCACTCGTAAAGAGAGCTATTGCCCGAAGACTTGCAAGTACCTTTTCCACATTGAGCTTCTTTGCAAATATCCTCTGATAATCATCAATTCACGTTTAGAACAGAACAGTATGAGAAGATTCATTAGATTTTTCAAGATATAAATCATATGAAAACAAGGAAACCAGAAAATAACTCAACAGGGAAACGTTCGAGAAATCTCAAACCCAGAAATTAAAATCGACAGAGAATCCCAATCAGAAAATCCATAAAAAAAAAGATCATATAAATCCAGATTCAAACGATAGACAATGAAGCAGCAACAGAGACGACGGTGAGAGAGAGAGAGAGAGAGAGAGTCACAAACCCGCTATGGGAGATGACAGAGGAGGCAAGAAATCCAAGGAAGCAGTCAGAGGTTGCAGAAGAAGAAGAAAAAATAACAGAGAAGCAACGACACTTGGAATTTCAAAGGCCATCTCTAACTCACCCAAGGAGAAAAAATGTTAAGATTTGGACATACATATATAATAAGTATTTCAATTGACTCGGGGGAGGGGAAGTTTAAAAAAGAGGGGACTCTATCTCTGAGAATCAATGAATACGAAATTATGGTGAAACGTGCCTCAGCTAGAAATAAAGGTAAATGGGGCACAGTGCGGTCGTTGGAAGTTGGAGTCTTGACCGCAATCTGAACCAATTTCATAATTTGATCTAAACAGTCATCCTAATCCACGTAATAACAGAAATAAGTTTACTTAGTTTGATCTTTGAAGTTACTCCAACACCTTACTACTCCTCTGTCTCTCTTTACTAATTCAGGCTCAGTTTCCTTTTCAGTCCATTTCCAAACCAATATATATAATTTGATTGTAATTAATATTCAAATCAACCTCATTAATTGACATAAAAAAATAAGATTGAGTTTGATGATCACCGTAATTACCACCGGCCGGCCCGCCAATATTAGCCGTTGGATCCAAACCATGGCAGTCCTGTTCCTATCCATCCCACGTGCAGGGTTGTTCTTGGCCAATATCTATCCCATGGGCCATGTGTGAATGTTGACAAATTTAGTTTGATTGCGTTATTTTGTCGAACACGTAGAGTCCCAGTCCCATCCCATGAAATATGAAACACGAAGTACAGATTCCCATAGTAGGACGCGGTTTCCGTTGTGTATTATCAGAAAATTGTTAGGCAAGAGCGAATAATGATCTTAATTCTCAGTCGCCGACCCCACCTGAGTTAATACACTTGACGGCGAACGAGGATAGATGTGGAATTCCCCATTCCCATTTCAATCTCCATCGTTAGCCATAAATCTCCATGTTGCTTTTTTCTTCGACGTCAGTGACATATAATAACGACACTTCACATGACTTCATGAGCTTTGAAAACCGAACTCCAGGAAAAGTCAAATAGGGAAGCACTTCAATTTCTGCATTATTCCCATTAGATCATCGCCCCATATACGACGGAGCCTACAATACAAAGATTCAGAGACTTCGATTCAACTGTCACTCTCCCTGGCTTTCATTTTCAATGCCCACTCAACTCGGCATTGTGTGATCTTCCATGACTTTTCCCCCTGAGCTATCAACCGTAGAACACAGTATCGTGCATTAAATATAAGGCTAATACATACATTTAATCTTTTAAGTTTATATCAAATTTCAATTTGGTTCTTTAAGTTTAAAAAGTACACTTTTAATTCCTTACCATTAACACCATTATTTTTACTTAACGGAAAATGTTAATTCAATCACCATTATGCAATTAAATGATGTTAAAATGTATTTAAATATTGATTATGTAATATACTTATTTTTATATTTGAAAATTTAACCATATTTTATTAGCATTTAATTGCAAATCATCATATAAATTTGCTGAGTCACCATTTTCCATTAAGTAAAATTAACAGTGTTAATATTAAAGGATTAAAAGTATACTTTTAAAACTTAAGGGACTAAACTGAAACTTGAGATAAACTTAAAGGACAAAGGACTAAACGTATACTTTAACCTAAATATAAATATCTCTTTTAATGAAAATTTAAACTTTAATTATAAAGAATTAATTCATTCAGTTGTGATTATAGTTGAACCTGTTGGCTCTATTTTAAGCTTCACATTTATTTCCCACATTTATGAATTTAGTAAACATCCCATGCAATGAAGAGGATGGGGATTTGTGGTTATTTCAAATAATAAAAATTAGGTGTGAGAATACAAGTCAAGGATATAACTTATAAGGCAAATTTATTTATCCAACAAAATTCTATGAATTAGGATCCAGAAAAAGACTCTTAAATATATATATATATATATATTTGGAGGGCGGGGGTAAGCTTACAAAATACAACACCAAATACATATGGAATAAGGATAGTTTGCAGAATTTTGTATAAAAAAAATATTTTTTTTATACATAGAAAGTATTTAAATGCTTCTAACAAATAAAATTTTTAAACTTCACCGATTTTTTTGTCTAAAAGAAAGAATTTTACTGAAAAGACTTGCGTGTAATTATAAAAAAAAAAATTGTCCAGAAAAAACTATAAAAAATTCTTTGGGAACTGGTAGGCGTGGGCAAAATGTCTGTTCTGTACTGATAGGCTCGTGTGATGTCGTATTCACTAGATTGGTTACTGTAATATTATCAGATATTTTGCCAAAGCCTATCCAGACCCAGTTTCGGTTCCACAACAACTTTTTAAAAGTTTAAATAAATTATTTCAACGTATTTATTTATATATATCATTATACTATATATAAATTTTTAAATCAGATAAATTAGTTTAAAAAAATAATAAATAAATATTTTAAAGTAATTTATTTAACTTTTTTTAATACAAAAAAAAAAAAGTTAACCTTTTATATTAAACATCTGTAGTATCATACATATAATAATAAAAAAGTATTATCATACTAGATGAAATCAGTTGCATTGATTCATATCATAAAGGATTCGACAGAATTTTACTTTAACCGTAGAGAGTCTAATTCAACCCTCCTCATTTACTCAAGCTTGGAGCCAGATGTAAACATAGGGTCTAAACATAGGAATAATTGTATATTATAATACATAATCTTTTAAAATTAGTACAACGTTGCGTTTTGTCTATTAACAACATGAATTTTTCAGGGGGAAGTAATCATCATATAGGTGAAGTCAAAATGGTCCGTTGACCAATGTCCAGAATTATAAGGGTGAATGTTAATTAAAAACTCTATAAAGAACTTCATATAAAATGGAACCTTTTTATATTTGAGATTTTATAATTTCAACCTCAAACTTTTATATTTATAACTTGAAGACCCTAATTTTATATTAGTTTTCTTACAAAATTCTTAAAATCCTCACTCTCCCAAATTCACATTTACAATATCTATAAATGACAAACATTTATAATTCATGCTTAAAATTTCATGTATGCATGTTAACCCATACTTCTTGTTGGGGAAAATAAGAAAAATTACCCGTTAAAAATTTTATTGTTAAAAAGGACCTAAATTAGAATTTTAGTACTCTTGATATACAAATATTATCAGATCATTCTCACCAACAAAATTTTTAATGGGAACTTTTAGGCAATTCTCCCTATTTTTTTGGATCAGAAAGAGAGAATTCATTAAACCAAAGTCACATTACAAGATGGAGACACTGTAAGAACAGAAAAGAGAGAGTAACTAGACAACAACTTCAAAGGCCCTAACCAAAAGAAAACTTCCGAACAAAAGAAAGAAGAATAGGGAGTAAGATGAATGAATCATTTCATTCATTAGCAAAAACATTCTATCAAAAAACAAATGATTTGCTATCTGAAACCCAGGAGAAAAAAAATGTTTTGCAATATGTAATGTAATCATTATTTACATGAATAAATTTGGAATTTAAGAGAGGCAACAAGTGAGTATATTTCCTAAAATGATTTCAATCATACAGTGACAATCTGACTGACATATTATAAACAAAATTAGTACTTTGTGTGAATAATAACTCTCCCAAGAATGACAACCAGCCTTTTCATAACATTACATACTGTAATGCTTTCACCTCGTGCGTTTTTTCCTACCCATACAGAAGTTTGGAAAAAATCTTGTTAAATAATATGGGAAACCAAAGAATCTTACAAAATTTTGACAATCTTTCTTCCCTTCTGATTTATCTGCCTGTGAACTCAAGTGGGCCAAATAAGTTTTCCCCTCGTATACGTAAGAAAGCTGCTGCCACAGAAGAACACCCAGTCCTATTTGCACCGAAATGCTTGAACAAAACAGATAGACAAGAACAACTCCCCTTGTGGGTAGAAGCAGAACAGATCTTAGGACAGCAGAAATAATTTCATTCATGACTCTCCAAACTATATCTCTTCTGGTAATCCCTTTGAGGCCCCCTAGGGAGGAGTATTTCATAGACGGCCATATGAGAAAGCTTGCATATGCAGACATGATTGAAACGTAGAGTGTACTGACCACAGCAGAAATGAGGAAGGCAATGAATTCACGGTGATTAGCCACGCCGACACAGTTTCCAATCTGCAAAAGGTTACAAAACCAATTACTAATATAGCTTTCAAATTGTTCCTCATAAAAGAAAATTTGAAGCCTAGCCATGGCGTTATGGATAATAGAATGGATACCAAAGCATTCACTTCAACAGAGCTGATAGGCAATGATTAAAAACCAAAAATCAAACACCATGTTGTAAGACAGAAGAAAATGTAAGTGCTAGTCCATCAAGTGCTAAGTCCAGAACCATTTTCAGCTGTGTTGGACTCACAGAATAAACCTTCCATGGTATGTTGATCAAACATGTATCCAACAAGCATATTACATGACAGATAAAAAAGTTTACACTTTCAGCTAGAGCACATCTTGGACACGCCTGATTCCATAACCAGGAGAACAACTCCAAAAAGGAAATAAAGTTAAAGACATGAAACCCCATCTAGATTACATTATAAAAGTTCTTTTCTAATGTTCATTGCTTTACATGTGAATAATACCATTTAACACCCTTATTTTAGTATAATTGATTAAAAAGATTATAGGGTGGGGTACTTAAAATATTAATATGCTGATTTGCCCTTTTCTTTGAATATACACGTGTAAACAATAATTAGTTGCATATGCAAAAACTGTTACATGACCATGCTTCACGGAGTAAAACAGTCACCGGAAATATTGAGAGCTGAAATTTGATAACTGATTATAGTTTATTTAGATTAGCTTTTGGAAAGTGATTGTATGTAATCCGGGGTAAGTATGTGAGAGGAGTTTTGTTTTGACTTGTGTGAAAATCATTCTAGCAGTGATTTTGAAGGATCAACAAACAAGCCCTAAACAAGGTTTCTCTTGAATTCTTCTGAACTGATCCTTTTCTCATTCCTCTAATATAAGTACTGTTTTCTTAGCAATAAAACACCCCAAAATCATTCCCTTTACTTTCTGGAATCAGGATTCTGACAAAACCATATTCTTGCTTATCAAAATCACTAGTTCTCGCATGTCTTTCATTCCTTTAACTCACACCCAAGTACTCACAAAATCCTTGTTCTGCTGAGTCCTAAATTCACCAGGTAAATACTCCAATAACAGTTATGCTTCCCCAATCCAAAACTCCAAGCCCATAATAGAACCCTAAGTCTATTTCTTGCACAATTCCCCTTCGTCACTGTAAATGCCTACCAAAAGCCACAACATGAAGATGCCAACATCACTGTTACATTATATGTAATCAATCATTTATCATGCATTTCTTACAAAGGCAGTTCGTGTACCATATTTGTTCATAATTGAAGGAGAGACCCAGCAATCTGAAAAATTAATTTAGGATAGATGTAACTCGCAAGATTAAGTGCTGAGGCTTCAAATATGCAACAAAATTTCAGTGGAAGCAACATTTAACTCTAATAATCTATTTGACAGGTTAAATTAGAACAATATGTCAAAAGTAATATGGTTAGAGATGGCGCATGGTGTATACCATGTTGAGAAGATTTCAGCGAATGTGCAACAGATTATGAAATTTCAACATTAAAAAATTATGAAAACTTACAAATGGGCAGTGATGATCCATGTCCAGAATACACTTTTCACATGAACGGCAATGATGAGTTCCAGGTGCCTTTGGTTTTGAGCAGTAGTGACAATAAGTGTAGTTTTCGAGGTCCCCTTTCCCAACAGTAGGGTAGCTTCCCCACAATATATTTGGGGGGGTGCCTGCACACTTAAATGCTGCGAGGCTGAAAAAGGAAATAGTGGATATGGACAAGATTGCTGTTACAATGCAGTGTGTAATCCCACAAAGGCTGAATGAAAGGACAAAGGGATAAATTGCCCAAACACCTCCAACTGCATCAGAAACCAAAAGAATACCATAATAAGTAAAGAATAGTTCACTCAAGAGTTCATTTTTGGAGAGCAAGTGTAGAAAGTATTCATATCGTTACTGTAAGATACTTATCTTCATCTTAGAGCAGATAACAGAAAAGTACATTTACTCAAGAACCTCTGACACATTGTGTAGAGGACCACAAGATTGGCAAACTAATATAATTACCGCACCTCTTATCATTTAAGTTAGTATTGCATCCTGACAGATGCATCTAATACAACAATACTGATAAGCTAATATACTTGAGCATCTATATTCAGATATTCTGCAAGGAGGAACACAAATAAGTTTGGCCACCGAAAACAAAGTTGTCACATATGCAAAGGTGGCATCGGAACTGGTTTAAACAAGAATATAATGGCACAGGGTTAATTCTAATCCCCTTGCCAAATCTTGAATCAATGTTACCTAGTTCATGATGTGCTATGGTACAGAGTACATCACTTTATATAATTAGCGATACTAAAGGGTATACTTAGTTGATACGATTTGGACTGTTTTAACCCATATACTTAGGATATCATAATTGATATATCAATATATAATGTAAAATCTATAGGAAGCGCATTATTCATAAGTCATGGATATATATGACTCACCTAGCACTCTGTATGAGCATAGAACCACTATCTAGTTATTTTAATACTTGAAGTAAAACATATCCCATACCCACTCAAAAACATATTATGAATCAGGTATGATGCATCAGACAGAGTATTTGTCTTTAGCAAATGCATTTGATCTTCTCATGCACCTTCAAAACATCCCCTTAAAGGAAACAGAACCAAATCAGTCAGATATATTCATCACAATAAATAAAAAATCTTTTATTAGTTCCATTCACTGGACCTCCAGTAAGTCAATACTTCCTAATGAGGTGGCGCATTGTTATTGGTGCATCACCTATTTGGTTAGAACAATTTCTGGAAAAGTGGGGACTGGGGAGAACTTAACTTCAAGACACACCTTTTGCTCCTTAATATAATTATCCCTGCAACATTAATTGATCTCTAACAAAGAACCACTGTCCCATTTTAATTTTCTCAATATAACTTCTGAAGGGAAAGTACAAATCATTCAAGTGGCTGCATATTTAATGACAAGTTGTCCACAACAAATGTGTATGAAAATTAAAAAAAAAAATGAGAGGGGTGGAGGAATGAATTTTGGGAACCAAGGATGAATAAGAAGTCCGATCAAACAGGATAACAAAAAGAAAACTGTACCAGCAACAGTGACTTACATATCACAAAGAGCATAAACATGATGACAATAGGAACAACACATCGATCACGAACTCTTCTCCATTTAAAGAACTTTTTTTCATGCTTTTGTTTGTTTTGATTAGATATCGCCCCACACCAGGAACATTTGAAAACAGATGTACAAGATGGAAGTAGTAGGCGCAGTCCACATCCCCAGCAAGTCTCGTAGTTGTCCGTGACCGCAGTTACAAATTGCTCCTAAATGAGACTTTATATGAGCAACCAAGGAAGCTACAAACTTTTCAAACTGTAAAAAATGGCAAGCAATAACATGCATGAAGTTATCTATGTACTCTAAAAGACTGAATCATAATGGGTACATAACAAAGTACACGAGCATCCAAAACTATATTATCTTCCACTTTCCAAAGAAATGGTCAGTGAAAGTTCACAAACAAAGCATATATTTGATATTTTTAACTCAGAAATTTCTTTTGACCTACTTTCCACTGAAAATTTAACATGCTTCGACTTCGACCATGTACCTGCACAGGCACACATGTCCGACCTACTATTCTACCCGTTAAAATGTAGCATTCCTAACGAAAAGCATGTAAGTATCAGCTTTCTGTTTCATTGAGAAGAAGAGAAAAATTGAATTAAAACTGAACTAAATTAAAACCGATACATTATTTGGATAGAAAAGATTCCAAAAACCCCACATAAACCCACAAAATTCAAAGAATTTATAACCTCAACCAAAGGTTACCCATTCCCCAGAAGAAATCCCATAAACACTTAAAATAAAAGCCAATAATGAGATGAAGGGCGCATTACACAGCGAGAAGCACGAATCAGAGCTGGATGATGCAAGCAGGACAGATCATATATGGAGGAAATCGAAGATTGAACAAAAAATTCAGTAAGATAATAAAGAAGCTTGCCTCGGAGGATCTACTGGCTTCCGGCGTCCTCAATAAATCACCGTTGGAGGTCCCTTCCACCATTTTCCTCCTTTTATTTCTATTTGCCTAGATCAGAATGCTATTTGCATATTCTTCTTCTTCTAAGTGTTTCTGTGTTGATTAGTAGGCTCAAAGCTTTCCTGCCAATTCGCCAATCGGCAAGGAAAAACTAGAGCAATTTTTTTGTTTGACCTCTGGAAAATGCACTATGTAGAGAGAAACCAGGAAATGGGTCAAGGGGAGGGAGAGCGAGTGGACGCGGAGCGAGGACTGGCGAATGAGGAGGAAAACTCGAAGCAGGCCTTTTGGGCCTCCTCTGTTGGGTTTGTAGCTACGTCAAGCCCATATGTTATTGTGGCCCGCATTCTCTCTATAATTATTGATTATTTATAAATAATATATTTATACATATATTAATTGATATTTTGATGATTGAATTCAAGATTGCTCCATGAAAAGAATGCTAAAAAAATAGTCTTAAAAACATGTATAAGAATACTAAAATGAGATGGATGATAAGGATGTAACGGAATAGAGGTCAAAACTTCAAATCTTCTTTATACATAAATAAAATAAATTTGATAATATATTTTTTGGTCCTAAAAATTTTCTCAATTTCTAATAAGTCATTCAACTTTGACTCAATCAATATAATTTGGACTTACCTAAGTTCCCACCTTTAAAATTATTCAAAAAATTTAAAAAGTAAAAACTTTTTAATGTTGGTGGTGATGAAAATGGCTAAACGTCTACTTCCATACCCACAAAACTTTTCAGGAGATTCAACATTGATTATGACTTGAAATTTTACGGTACTCCTCTAGTTTTATTTCTAAAACATTTGAAATAAGTTTCACTTAAATTAAAAAATCTAAAACATTGTCAATTTTACCTCTATTTAATGTGTATAGATATATTAAAGATAAGTTTAGGAAAATAACAGTATATGAACTAATAAACTAAGGATAACATTTTACATTCATATAATAAATTTAACGAAAATGAATCATATTAAAAAAAATTTCTCTACTTAATAAATAGAACCAACGGAATGTAAAACTTTCCTTATAGTTTTTCTTTTTAGAACAAAAATGCCTGCTGACTTTAAACTCGTAGGTCTAACTGTATATGGATCCTTCTTGAAAACTACAATTAGTATTATGCAAAACATAATATAATAAATGTGCAATCATTTTGCATATTAAACTAATCTCCCCAAACAGCCTATAACGGCCTTAAATTCTTCAAAGGTGCGATAGTTACAATTAAACAATAAAAAAGCTTTTTTTAAACATCAAAGCTTTTTAAAATTAAACAAAATTAAAGGAGTGGTATTTATCAACTACCTGCACATAATGAGGCCCTATTATTTTCTATAATTTCACTTAATTTTTAATTAAATCCTCACAATTTTTCCCTTTTTATCACATCCTTACAATTTCATATGATTTTTTTAATCACGTCGCTCAAGTTTTAATTGATTGATAAAAAGATGAAAAACTAGAGCAGCATAATTAAAATAAAATGAAATTATAAGAACCCAACTAAAAATTCTCTTGAAATGTACATTAATTCTCTTGAAAATAGTTTCTTTGTTTGTGAGGGTACAATTACGTAAATCTATCCTTCCTTATACCTATCTGCTTAGAGCCTTATGTACTAGGTCATTTTTTTAGTGTAATTTGGTATAAATTTTATACTATCATATACTGCATGTATATATAGATTATTATTCAGGTGTATATTTTTACTTGCAAATTGGTTATTCATCTATAAAAGATTATAATAAGATTTGTGAGTGCGTGAAAATTTATTGCATGTTTAATTGATAGCTTCACTTAGTTTTGTATACAAGAAAGTGAACATTTATTGCATGTTTGATTGATGGCTTCACTAGTATTATATACAAGAAAGTAAAAGCCACGAATGTGATGCGATTCTAAATTAAAGCTGCTTGTGCAGATTTGGCTTCTGATACAGTAATGAATTGCTGGTTCA
Source organism: Vachellia collinsii (assembly GCA_006871305.1). Lineage (NCBI taxonomy): Eukaryota > Viridiplantae > Streptophyta > Magnoliopsida > Fabales > Fabaceae > Vachellia > Vachellia collinsii. The sequence continues at coordinate 320 of QFDD01007776.1, read as the reverse complement.
TCAGACAAAGACAGCATTTAACACCTACCAGCCTTCATGCACCAAGAACCCTAAATTACAAATCATCCTCAAGTTTTCAAATCATCATGATTTTGCGATTAGACACGTGATTTAATTATGACTATGTCACAAAAGTCCCAGTCAGAAGGGTTACTTTGAAAAAGTGACTTATAAAACCTTCGGATTGTAATTCTTCTCCCAAGGTTTGCACTTGTTACTAATTGCTATTAGACCACACCAAAACAAACTTACCTAGCATTATTATAATCATAATACTATTACATAGTACTACTGAACAAATCTAAGCTCTATATATATAT
>QFDD01007775.1:0-13323 GCA_006871305.1 Vachellia collinsii | reverse complement strand
AGTGATCCTAGCATCATCAGCCCGAAACTACCTGTAATCATGCACAAAACCCAAAAGTTAACGATTTCCGCTTAACCTGTAAGACCATAGATTCTCATAATGCAAAAGAGATTCAGCATTTTTCCCATCTTGTTCGTATTACTAGCAGTGGGTGTCGCTTCTGACTCTAATTTTTTGTGAGGAACAGGATTGTAATTTGCAACGCTGTTGAATCCACCAATTGCTTCGATATGAATACAGGATGCGGGTTATGATATGACGTGGACTCTTGGTCATGTCAGGTCACATATCTAAGGAGATAGATAGTAGATAGATGGCATGCTGATCTCGAAGCTTTTCCGATACTTTTAATTTTAAAGTTACTCTCAGGTCTTCATGTTTTCATATGGTTTTATTTGGAGAAAGGTACTGGAACCGAACGTGATGACAATAATTGAACACTAATTGTTTTGTACCGTTTAAAGAGGTTCATACTCCTAGTGATTGTTCAGGATGATTTTTTAAGTGCTCCTCTATTTGAAACTGAAAAGCTTCACCTGTCATTTTGTGTAAATTTTCGTCATATTATAGAATGTATCATTATCTATAGACATCAAACAGCCCAATTATTTCGTTATTTCCATCGGAAACTTGACCAATGGAGATGGGAGCACATAAATTTATCAAATGGGATTATGGGAATGGATTAATTGAGTATTTTTCCATTGTTATTTTTTTAGGCAACTTATTATTATTAGAGTTTAGTACTTTTTTTCAAGAACATGCCTAGGAAGTTTCTTCTAGGGCATTTTTTATAAAGGGTTAATGGTTATTTTGGTTTTAGAAGTTTTCTCGGAATATTACTGATCTAAAAATATTTTTTGTCTCAATGTTGTTTCGGAAGTGGAAAAACCGTAGCAATGCGGCCCCAACCCCGACAAACCAGACACTATTTGACCAATTTTTGCTGAGTTGGATATGCTAGGTGGGATGTCAAGCTGAGTTGCAGCCACATTTTACACCACATCATCGTCATTCTCGCGAGAGAGAGAGAGAGAGAGAGAGAGAGAGAGAGAGAGAGAGAGAGAGAGAGAGAGCTATCCCCCTGGGCCCTTCGCCATCGTCAGCGCTGATGCCCCACTCTCCCTCAGATCGACCCCTTTGCTTCTAGCATCCATCTATCCCTTCGGCTTAAGCTCTCCCTCTGATGATGATAAATCCGTTAGGCCTCTCCCCTCTTGTCTACCCACCTTTGTTTCACCGCCTTTTTAATATCTTTCTCTTGTCTTCTCCAACTTCGTCGACAACCCATCTCTTTAGTCATTAACTTCGGCAAACAAGCTCCACTGGGTTCATCTTCACCACCATCCTCAATCGCCTTCTTGATCCGAAGTCGTGACCGTTGTCTCCCTACCCATCGCAAGATCTTTAGGAACCATATTCATCAACGCCATTACAGAGATCTCTAAACCTCCAGATCTGATAAATTCAAAGTAAATATGAGGATTTCTTTACATGAATCATGTGAATCATCATCATCAATGTCTCTGTGAGCAAACAAATCCCCTATGATTTTCTGGGTTGAAGACATTCAAATAGTCCTCATTGCTTCAGTTCCTCTTCTTCTTGTTTGAGACATTCATAAGAAAGGAATTGGTTTTCTAGAATCTTAATTGAATTCGAGAAACCAGAGAAAATTTGAGCTGACATCAACGGCAAACTCAAGTGAGGTGTTTTTGGGTTTTGTTGATTAGTTGGGATTATGTGCAAATTTTTGGGTTTTTCTAGAGGAATTACACCTGTTGGGGTAGGGGGATTTATGAAATAGAGACAAGCAATGGCAATGATCTTGAAGGCGAGGCATGCTCAAGGCCTCGTTCGTGAAGAAGAGAGAAAAACGTGCATGGGAAAATATTATTTGGACTGCTTCATCCTTTTGATTAATTCATTTTTTAAAATTTTCATTTTCTGGGTTCTTCAATTTCATGGCTGTCAGCAAATTTGAGGGAGAGAAAGGAAGGAAGTTTTTGAAGATGATGATGGCGTCACAATGTGGCATAATACTTTGCATTATATTCTACGTGGGCACAGCACATCAGTCAACAAACGTTGAATGTTTGGTCTATTAGGGTTGGGATGGCATTGTTACAAGACAAAAAATATTCTATAATATCAAGTGATACTTCGCCAAACTTTTGGAGGTAAAAATGATCTTTAACCAGTTTTTAAATGTGTTAAGTAATTACCAACATGATTATGATTTTTATGGAAGCATATAATAGAATAAACAAAATTGAGATACCATGGCCAGGAAGCAAACCAGACCATGTACTGAATAGCAAGTATTATTTCAAGCATCAACGAACTAAAAATAATATCTGCCCTGGTTTGTTTTTTGTCCTGGTGCTACAACCAAAATAAACATCAGGGAATTGAAAAAAAGTAAACATCTGAAACTATAATTCTATTAGCACGAATTTGCAGTAGAAGCAGACTCCAAGATGTTGGCTCTTGAGTTCATGGATCTCCTACCTCAGGTAACAACTAGTCTCACAAGAAACATGAATCTCCATGACCTGTCCAATAATAATAACAACTAGTCTTCATACTTCAGAGTCGAAGGTCTAGATCCAGTTTGTTTGGCTCTTTAGATGGGTCGGCTTCTTGTTGTGAATCCAATCGAAAGCTTCCAGGCCAAACCAAATCCACTTGATCCTCATCATCATCATTAGGCATGAAACAATTCCTCAATTCCATTCCAATCCCTCCATGAAAGCTCGGTGGTACTATTCTCGTTCCTCTGTCTCTGCAAGAAGACTTCTGAACCATTGAATGAGGCTGAACTCCAAGTGATCTCAAGGGCAAACCCATCATCGTCGTCATCACCTTCTGAGTCTGATTATATATTCTTGCAGCTCCTCTTTCCCTTTTGTGAGCATTCTGGTGTCCCCCTAAGGCCTGTGAACTGAAGAACTTCCTCATGCAGAAGTTACATGAGAAGATTTTGGCATTTGATGATCTAGATCCTGATTCTGACAATAACTCTGATGTTGCTGCTTTTGAGAGCTGCGTACATGTTCCTCCTAAACTCAGGTTCAACCACTCTTCTGGTTCACTAGTTGCTTCAATATTGTTCTCGTCTCTGTTTATTACTTCACGTTCTAGTTCTACTTCCTTGTTCCCTCTCACATCACCATCATCATCATCTTCCGGATTGAATATCATTCTCTACCCTCTCCAAGACTTTAGAGAGATTGAATGGCTTGTTGGAGTATAGCTAGATTAATTGGATGTATATATATAACGTATAGTGGAGGTGGTGTATGAGATGGTGGAAGAAATAGGACTGGATTTTATGTTTCCTTTTTCTTGTTTGTGTGATTTTTAACCTTTATATATTTATAGATATATATTTTATGTATATCCAAATCAGTGAGAGTGACCCCACTTGTAGTCGCTTGGTGCTTGAGAGAACAATGCTTATGTCATCTTCACAGTTGCTGTTATCAAACTAAGGATTCCCCACTTCTATATTATTTATCATTTATTTCCTTCTCTCTCCTTTCCAAAGCTACATCCTTAGTTAATTAACTATGTTCAATACTAAGTACTAACCATAGGAATGCTAGGTTCAATTGTCAGCCCTATGTCCTACTCTCTGACAATCATGCAACAAAATTTTTTCTTTTGGTACCTATCTTTAAACTAGTCCATCTTATTTTCTCTTAAAAGTGAAAATTTCTTTTAAGATAGGAAAAATGCCGGCGAATCTAGGAGATTAACTTTTTTCCCCTGATACCATTTTGTGATTGGTAGGTTCATTGAATGATTTGATTAAATTATTTGTGACCTTTTTTATTCGGAAACTGTTTGTGAAAGTAACTTCGTCTGCCTTCTGGGCCTTTCCTTTCGTTTCAATAAAAAGGTGTTATTGTAAAGTTAGGCATCTGCAGATGCATATGTCTGCAAAATGACGCTGTGCTTTAAGATAATAATGGTGAGAGTATCACACACACACACAGTAAGTTGCATGATCTGCCTCCTCTGCAAAATCTGAGGCGTGGCTCATAAGCTTCAAGATCTGATGTGAACACACAAATGAGTTGTAAGTGTTGTGGTGTGTTGTGATTCATTGGTTGGCTTTTCATTGCTTCTTTTTGTGAATGGGACCATGATTAGATTTTTGCCAATAATGGTGATGCAAAGTAGAAAGGGGGTCTTGTTGCCATTTAAAAAGGAAAAGAACAACCTAATTACATTTAACCAGTCTATTATAACATGACAAACCAAAATTTAAATTCTCCATTTGAAGATATACACACATTTAATTCTCAATAGTACTTCAAATATTATTACCTTCAATAAAAAGATGGGAAAATTATATTGAAGGATTTGGAAGAAATGATATTTACTGAAGAAGATCATAAAAATTATAATTATTTACAAGGATCAATATTAAAAGTTAAAAGTACAAAGTACAAAATTTTCTACTTTCACTCATACATTCTCTCCAGCATTATATTTTTAAAATCAATACAAAATTTCAAATTTCACTGAATTGAACAAAAATTTCTTAGTTTTAACGAGTTGCATATGTATACGTGTGTGCGTGTGGAAAGAATTATACTTTCTTCAGTTTTTTCAAAATCATATATTTTAAAAATAACACGTAATTTAATTAAATATAAAAATAATATAATTTTAGTAAAACTCAATAACTTTTATAATTTACGATGTAGATTAAAGAAAAGTTATATAAGTCTCATACGAAGAAAACAAAAGAAAAGCTATGTAAGTCTAGAAAGTAAAAATTTATGTGAGCTAAGAAAATGCATGTAATGTTAATAAAATTAAAAAAAAATAGTTAATCTATTATATTATAAAAAGATATGAAATGAACTTAATTTTTTATTTTTATGAAAAATATTTTAATTGATATCAATGCTGATAATTTAAATCAACAACTTCAAGTTATATTGATTCCTTAAATGATTCATTGATAATATGAATATGGAACTTGGTAAAACATAAAAATTAACAAAAAACAAGTGAATGATGAGTTGTTTTAATTTTAATTATTTTTTAATTTTTAATGTAGAAGATAATGTAAAATTTTTAGTTATACACAATTTCATAATTTTAAATTTATATTTTGATATTTGACCGTTTTAAATTATTACAAGTTTAGAGGTCCTTTAGAATAATTATTAATTTCTTTTGGTGCTTTATTTTAATTTTTTTTTTAAAAAAGATAGCTATACATAGAAAAAAATAAACAAAAATTTTGGGTTTTTTTTTATCCGGACAGTAAGTATCAATATTGGTGTCTTCTTCTTGAGGTTTCTTGGACTACTTTTCAAATCTGCAAGACCCCTATATTTAACAATGCCAAAAAAATTGAATTGAAATTAAATAAAACTACTTACCGTCGCACGTTTCTTCACTCAAAGAGATTGGAGATCATTGTATTATATATACCCACACATATATAGCGTTATATATGCAGTCACAAATTAAAAATAAATTTTCTAAAATTATATAGAAAATGAAACTGTTTATGATTGATTTTTTATTTTTTTACAACTATTCACCGTAGTCTCTATTATAAGACATCTCCATCCACCTCAAATTAAGGACAGATGGTTAAGTTATTAGTTTGAAGATTATGTATGAACAAATGACATCATCTAGTTCTACACGTTCTAGATATCAAAATAAAGTATGATTATTGAAAATCAAGGAAGGGGATAAATTACTTTAATAGATAAGATAATAGCATTTAGTAACTATAAATAAGGAAACTTACAAATTTAATATGATTCAAAATATTAAAATAATATTCTAAATATTCTAAAGACAATATACCCAATAGATTTTATAAGACAATAACATTTAATAAATATCTAAAGAATTTATTCAAAAAAAAAATACTAAATCTAAAGAACTAAATTAATAAATAAAATATAAAATATCTGAAAAAAGTAATTAATCTTCACATGCAGCATTTAAACATCTCAACTCTTGGTAGACTTCTTTTGAGCTGTTTGATTGCCATTAATACTTCCACCTTCCTCTTTGGACTTTGAAACCACCTTTCCCCTCAAACCTTCGGGTGGTGATGTTATGTCATTACGATAACCCTGTCTCGTTAAGGATGAAGAATTACACATATTGCTTGGTGCAATAATTCTAGGGTCCCGAGCTAGGGTTTGTGGGTTCGTATTATTGCCATTAAGAAGTTGGCTATGATCGTGATTAGGCTCAACCTTGGGGCTTGGTTCAAATAAATGATATACTCCTCCTTGCACACAAGAACCACTCAGCAAGCTTTCCAATCGAGCCTGAATTGATTCGAGGCTATTAAGAGAACTTTGACGATTTTGAGGTTGATTATTCAATGTGGGAGATCCATTCCTAAGAGGATGATTGGATTCTTCCATATTTGTATGTGTACTGCAGTTAAAAACAAATGGATATATCATCCAAATTAATAAAGCAGGTATTAAACTCCCCATCGTGACAATAAACTAAATCAACAAATGAAAAGAGATAAAACAATGCGTCTTTTGTAATTCTATTTTCTTAAAAAAAAAAAAAGTGAAAAAGTAGGTTAGAAAGATTAGTCTTGTTAACTAGCACAACTAGAGAGTGGAACTAAATACACACACAACATTTGAATTATCAAATAGACAAAGGTCATCAATGGTTGGTGAACTACTTTTTTTTTTTTTAATCCAAATCCTTAATTGGTATAGGCATGAACTTCTTTAGAGAAGGTGAGAAAGAAGTTGAAGCTTCTTACCTTGCAATGTAACCAAAGAATAGGTGTTGCCACTTTACTTACTATAAATAGACGGCAACTCGGATTTTAAACTAAGAATGTGGTGTATCAAAATTATTTACAATGCATCAAAATTGGGGTATATATCTATTTGAGATATTAAATAGATAAATATCATCGATGATTGACAATTAATTATCTAAAGTCATAAAATTGTAAATAATAAATAATACATAATGATAAATTTCCATGTTTATATTTTTTTTTTCAAACCCTTGACTAAGATTTATTAAGTTATTCTCCTCGTTCAACTAGTTTAATTAATATTTTCAATAAAAAATTAAAAGATTAATTTTCCTATTTTTAATGAATGAAACATATTCCGGAGAGAATAAAACTAAAAGAAAGAAATAGAAAAAAGCTCTTGGCGAAATACTAGCAGAGATTGATTTTGGATTCAAAACCACATGCTTTATATAAAAAAAAATAGTTAAATTAACTAATAGATACACTATAAATCATGTACATAAAGATAAATAAAAGTTAACCACCCAGTAGACTATGATTATATAATCATAGAATTATATAAATATAATAAACATTTTAATGTTATAAAATAACTAATTGTTTACGTATTATCGCTAACTAGTTTGGATTTGAACTGACCATCAAGACTACTTTTTCCCCCCTAAAAATTTCTCCCTCATTTGCCGCCATTCCTCCCAAGTCCCATCCCATCGCTCTTCCCCTCTTCTGCCGTCTCCGCTCCATCACATTCCGGTGCGAGTTCGAATGCTTCGTCAGAACGAACGTTGGGCTAGCGGCACTCCGGCACCAGCCGCCCCGACTTGTACCTCACCCCGCACGCGTTGCACAGCGTTTTGGGTCCCATAGGTCCCGTCCGCCATTGCGGCGTCTTTTCTGTAGCACAATGCAGGCACTTGCGACCCTCGTCGCCGCGGTCCTTCCCCCTCGTCACTGCCTTCCTCGGTTTCTTTCCGGTGGAGTGTTTGGCATCGGGGTCTAAGGAAGACGACGTGGAGTATGGCGATGGGGAGAGGAGGAGGAGGCACGAGGTCCAGTTGAAGGGGAAGATTAGAGAAAGAGGGAGAGAGAGAGGGGCGGCGGCAGATGAGAGGGAAATTTTAGGAAAAAGAGAAGCAAGAGTTGCAGAGAGAGGGGAGGGGCCACGTATTTCTTAAAATAACAGGGGGAGGGAGGGAGGCGAAAGATTAAAAAACAGTTGAGATGCCATAATCGTACTGGTCAGACTATAGTTTTGGAAACACTGCAAAGACTAATTTAATTTTCCTATGTTCAACTAAGTGCAGCGTATTCTAGAGAGAATAAAATTGAAAGAAAGAAATAGAAAGAAGTACCTGATGCAGTGCCGGCAGAGGTAGGGCAAAAGTTGACCTTGGATTCAAAGCCACTTGCTTTATATAAGAAAAATGGTGAAGTAAACTACTGGATAGTATAAAAATTATATACATAAAGATATATTATCTGATACACTATCAATTATCTAATCATAGAATTATATAAATATAATAAACATTTTAAACAAATTAAAGCTTTCAATTTTATGAATGTTACAAAATAACTAATTGTATTTCATTAATTTTATTGTTTAAATATTTTTATATTATAGAAAATCATACTTTTGAAAGTTTAAACTTATCATCTGTTAATGTACTTATATCTTTTTTGTTTAATTTAGAATTTATGTATTCATAAAAGAGATGTGTATAAAATTTATAATAATCATGATCTATCTTTTAATTTTTTTAGATAAACATCTTATTTTTAAAAAGTATTCCAAATTATAAAGGTTAATAGTTTTGAATGATTAAAAATTAAAAGGTTAATAGTTTCGAGCCGTTACTTATTTACACTAATTTATATACTTTCTTGAAAATAAAGATAAGTTTAGAGTTTAATCAAACTGATCATGTTTTTTTATGAGATGTTCAAGTTACTTTGACAGTTAGTACAACCGCAAACAATCTGTTAATTTCTTAGTAGCTAGATATTTTAATTAAAATAATTTTTATCATCAATTTGTGTCAAAAAAAAAAAATCAATACATTTATTGAAATCGAGGCATAAAATAAAATGCAGTTTCCCACTTTCGTTTCCTTGCAGCCACATTAAACCTGAAATCCAGTTTATTCACACCATGACCCTCCTTTAGAATGCTGGGGTCCTTTTTAACTTGATATCCTTCTTTTCTATAAATGGTTTTGACAATGACCTTGTTTATTAACGAAGAAATCTATTTTACTTGTATTAGGGTTTATTTGGCAATCACTTTTACGTAAATTAAGATAAAATTTCTCTCACATACTTACCTCGGATTGCGTAAAATCACTTAAAAAAGATATTCCTAAACATACCCTTAAATATGTTTGTTGGTCTGCAGAAAACCCGACCCAAAATAACTTCATACCAGTTCAACTCTAAAAGCATTTTGTCAATGTTAAAAAGCAAGGATTGCTGATGAAAATTGGGTCTATCGGGTCGTAACAAACCAAGGTTTGAATATTTTTAAGAAGACATGCACAAATAGAGCGGACGGCAGTATCTTAAATATGATTACTTTCCTCTAGTAAGATAAATGTGTTTAGGAGGCAAAAAAGGCAGGATCGATCCCAATTATCCATTTATCATCATTCTCAATGAAAATTCTACTAAATCTATTTTTCTGAGCAGTTATCTATGCCCCCAAGGAAGGGCTTGAATGTTAAACTAAAAAATCTCAGAAATGGCCAGTTAACACTAAAACCACTCTGAATTCTTTCGATTCCCATTTCGTGCTCATGAGCTTCCATAACATACAGGTTCCCAGAGAGCAAGGAAGTAAATTTATTTCTAGCAATAAAATGAAACAAAAATACAGTAGACAGTACAAAACCAGACAAAATTATAATGCACACATATAACTGCAGAAATAGATGAGTGTTTCTACACAGATTTCTTAGACGCTACCCTCTTTAACAACCATTGATCTGCTTGAATGCAGCTGTTCCGACCTAGCAGCTCTCTCAGGTAACTGCAGAAACAAAGCAAAAATTTTGGATGAAGTGAGCAAGAAGGGTCAATTAGACAGAATCAGATTGTTAGGAAACGCTATTACATCAAGCATCAGATTCAGATAAATAGTCTCCAGCATCTTAAAAGAAAATTTTCACAAATCATGACACCTTGCTAACGCAAAGTATTTGTTACAGTGAAATCACTGTGGCGAGGAGTTTTTTTGAATAATACTGTCGAGAACAAAACAATCACATCCAAACAACCACTTTAACTGGGAAGGAATGTATTGATTTAACGTGGAAGAAAGCAGCTTCCATATAAGAGTAGGCATCTAGATAAATTGAAAAAGAATATTCAAAATAATCACTCAAATGAAAAGGACTGGAGCATTTGACAGCCATTCCCTAGCAGCATGAAGCTTTCAAATTTGACGTCTTAGTAAGAATTTCATGCACACGGATAGCACAAAAATTCACATGTTTCAGCGCTAAGAGTTTGAAGCCGGATCAAAGGGGACATTTAAAAGAGTTTAACCACAAGAATCTGAGGGGATTTAGAACTTCACCTCAGGAATCAGGATCACCTGTGAAAGGAATCGAGTTAACCCATTATCAGTAGAAGTAGAATTGAAGGGTCATACAGCCAATTTCAAGGACGACTCTCACAAGCATTTCGTTTTTGTCAAAGTAGCAAATTTATTCATAAAATAAATTGGCAGTAAATTTCTAATCTAACATAAGACCACCTCAAAAAAAAGCCTAGACCTTTTTATTCATGGTAGGAAGACTCCAAAAAAATTTTTGAGAAACAAATTTTTTTCCTGATCGTAATGATCCAAAATTGTTAAGGAACCTATACAAAACCTAAAAGAGAAATAGAGATGAATGAACAAAAAAAAGGAAAAGAAAAGGGTTATAAAATATACGAGCCTGTCTAGATGCCATTTTTAGTTTTTATTTAGTTTGGACTTTGGAGACTCAAATTGGCTGTTAACGTAATAAATGTCTGAACTTTAGAGTTTGTCTTGTACTTTGAACAAAGTGTAGGATAAGCCACATTATTAATGACCTACGAATGATGTATAGCATTTACAGAATATATAAATACAGAAATAGCGATGTATAGACTTGAGAATGTTAAAAGGATGAGCAACAAAGTACCACATGCAATAAATTGTTGACCAACGAGTCTTCGACGAGAAAAACTGACTTTAAACAACCATCAAGCAGTCACTTAAATAGGATTATTATAAAATTTTTTTAGATAATTCAAGGTTTGGAATTCAGGAAATAGAAGGGAAACTACAATTAAACATTCTTACAAGCATATGTCAGATTCACGTCCTTGTGCATCACCCATCTTTTCCACACTTACCAATAAATCTGTGTCTTAATACCTTGTTAACAAAGTTCAAGAGACTTAGAATGTTCTGTCCAACTTACCGCTCACCCAAGCTGGAAAGTAAGGATTCAATTCAGGAAGATCTACGGTCTTTATTTCTCATGTTCTACTTGGTTATCGAGGTTGATGAGCCCAGAAAAATGATCTCTAACTTTTAGATAGTAGTCTATATCCCTATGTATTTGTCCTTCTATTAATGGGGAAAAAACCTATTATCGCTTACTATGAGCAACACAGCACTTACTAATCCTTAAAATTTTTTCCGTCAAATTTTTAAGGCTCTCGTGCATTTTGGAATCGTGGTTCATGAGAAAACGATAAAGAGCATGTAGGAGAGGGTTCTGAAAAAACACCAACATAAACCACAATCTGTCTTCATTTCGTTTGGCGTCCTTAGCAAAAACAGCAAGACTCACAAAGAGATCACTAGCGATCTTGACAAGAACGACGGAAGGTACCATTGGACAACTCGCAACAAGCACGAGCGCTGACAGAGAAGTGTGATGAGAGACCGGTTGCAGCCATGGAACAATGTAGCAGGATAAGAGATTGTGTGCATCCCAATTCCCCCAAATTCCTAGTAAGGAAAAAAACAAGGCATATCAGCACAATAGCTCAAAACCTAAAATTCAATTAAGAGAAGGTAGGGAAAAAACACCAATCAATTCCAGATGATACAAAAATATAAGACAGGAATTTAGCAGAGCATGTTGTTATTGGCGTAATTGTACTTTTAGTCCCTCTAGTTTACTCGTAAAGCAATTCAATCCTCTACTTCCAGGCTGAGAAACGGCGTCCTTATAAAATGATTATTAGGCATGTCTACTGGTCGACACATCCTAGGCTTCAAATCTCAAAATAGTATATCAGAGCATAACTATGCCTAATAACGACTACGCGTGAAGCATTTCGAAACTATATGACTTGTACGAGGCCAGGGAAGCAAAACTCCAGAATGGTGGAAAAAAAAGAAGAATGGTACCTGGAAGCAGATAAGGAAAACCGGCGGGCGTGGAGGCGAGGGGCGGCCAGAGGTGGCGAACGAAGGCGGGGAAGGGGCGATGGAGCAACAGGGCGGAGCGAAGCCCTAGCCGTGGAAATCAACGAGCGAGAAAGAGATCCAGAACGCCATGCCATTTTTGCGGGAAAGTGAGCGAGCTTGACAGTGGCGACGAAGAAACAAATGTGCAGGGCTTTGTGAGGGTTTTGGGGTGTTGTGTGGGCAACTGGGCAATACACCTTTGTGCGGAAAAAGCGACGTCGTTAATCTCAAACCAAACAACTTACTTAGAACTTTCCATTTATTAAACGCATCTCAAGGCTCGGGAGAGAAATAGCAAGTAATTCCTATGTAATGGGTTAATTACAATGTTTAATTGGAGTTTTGTAATATAAAAAGGGTTACATTTTGTAATATTAATTCCATCAAATAGATGCATCATCACTATACTGTTAGAACTAATGAATGGAGAGGCAAGCATTTTGTAATTTTAGTTGAAAAGATACAATTACAATTATAAATTTTAAAATTAAATAACATGCCTTTTTAATTTGAGCTCTTGATTTTGATTTTGATTTTTTCCAATTCTCTAACATAACAATGTTAATCTCAAATAACAAATTTTTTTTGTCAATCATTGTTATTTTAAAAAATTAGTTAACATTAAAATTGTAAAATTGGCATCTTTATTGGTTAAACTATTGACAAAAAGTGTTTTGGATTAACCTAGACCAGAAAAATCTTTTCAAACATTTTGGAGTGAGTGCCACACTAAAGTCATTTCCTTGTCCTGAGCCACTCATATGATCTCTCAAAACCTCGACTCCCGACGCCTTTAACCTCTCAAGCGTCACGTCAACAGAAGAGAAAATTCATAATGTCATGATAGGAAGGAAGCAATTGAATTAATCTCCCATTATTCGCCCCAAAAAGATAAATGTCAGATGATGATGGACGTCAAATCCCATGATAAATAAGGTTACACAAATGAATACAACCTCCTTCATGCATTTTATTACGAGGGCTGAGTGAAAAAATTTCTCCTCCAAGGAACGATATATGTATGACCACAAGAATCAAGGATTAACTTCAGTAATTGAGCATGTCCTCACACACTTGAGCTTGT
>QFDD01007774.1:0-13293 GCA_006871305.1 Vachellia collinsii | reverse complement strand
GTACAGACATTTTGAAACATTTTAATTAATAAAATAAATTTCATTAATCAATTTTTTTAAGTTCAATAAATCGCTTGCTATAGTGTAGGTTTTGCATTTTAAATTTACATTAAATTTACAATAGTGGAAATATTTAGCTAAAAATAGGGTAGTAATTAGGTACTTAAAACAATTAAAATGACGTCAAACTATTCATAGGCTCTTTATTTTTATGAGTTGCATTGTTGTGTAGTATATTTTCATCCCTTTTATACAATAAAATATTTGGTACACACATTTTGAAACTTTTTAATTAATAAAATCACTTTCATTAATCAATTTTTTTAAGTTCAATAAATTGATTGCTATAGTGTACATTTTGTATTTTAAAGTTACATTAAATTTAAAATAGTGTAATGATTCAACTAAAAAATAGGGTTGTAATTAGGTATCTAAAACTATTAAAATGACGTCAAACTATTCATAGGCTCTTTATTTTCATGTGTTGCATTGTCATATAGTATATTTTCATAACTTTTATACAATAAAATAGTTGGTACATACATTTTGAATCTTCTTAACTAATAAAATAACTTTCATTAATAAATTTTTTAAGTTCAATAAATTGCTTATTATAGTATACATTTTGTATTTTAAATTTACACTAAATTTACAATAGTGAAAGTATTTAAGTAAACAATAAGGTAGTAATTAGGTACTTAAAACTATTAAAATGACGTCAAACTATTCATAGGCTCTTTATTTTTCATAAGTTGCATTGTTGTGTAGTATATTTTCATCCCTTTTATGCAATAAAATATTTGGTACACATATTTTGAAACTTTTTAATTAATAAAATTACTTTCATTAATCAATTTTTTTAAGTTCAATAAATTGATTGCTATAGTGTACGTTTTGCATTTTAAAGTTACATTAAATTTACAATAGTGAAAGTATTCAACAAAAAAAATAAGGTAGTAATTAGGTATTTCAAATTATTAAAAATGCATCAAACTATTTATAGGCTCTTTATTTTCATGAGTTGCATTGTCCTGTAGTATATTTTAACACTTTTATACAATAAAATATTTGGTACATATATGTTGAAACTATTTAATTAATAAAATAACTTTCTGTAATCAATTTTTTTTAAATTCAATAAATTGCATGCGATAGTGTAGGTTTTGCATTTTAAATTTACTTTAAATTTACAATAGTGGAATTATATAACTAACAAATAGGGTAGTACTTAGGTATTTCAAACTATTAAAAAGACGTGAAACTATTCATATCGTCTTTATTTTCATGAGTTTCATTGTCGTGTAGTATATTTTCATCACTTTTATACAATAAAATGTTTGGTACAGACATTTTGAAACATTTTAATTAATAAAATAAATTTCATTAATCAATTTTTTTAAGTTCAATAAATCGCTTGCTATAGTGTAGGTTTTGCATTTTAAATTTACATTAAATTTACAATAGTGAAAGTATTTAACTAAAAAATAAGGTAGTAATTAGGTATTTCAACCTATTAAAAAGACGTCAAACTATTCATAGGCTCTTTATTTTCATGAGTTGCATTGTCGTGTAGTATTTTTTCATCACTTTTATACATTAAAATATTTGGTACATACATTTTGAAACTCTTTAATTAATAAAATAACTTTTAATAATCAATTTGTTTAAGTTCAATAAATTGGTTGTTATAGTGTATGTTTTGCATTTTAAATTTACTTTAAATTTACAATATTGGAAATATTTAGCCAAAAAATATGTAGTAATTAGGTATTTCAAACTATTAAAAAGACGTGAAACTATTCATAGCCTCATTTTTTAATGAGTTGTATTGTGTTGTAGTATATTTTCATCACTTTTATACAATAAAATATTTGGTACATGCATTTTGAAACATTTTAATTAACAAAATAACTTTGATTAATCAATTTTTTTAAGTTCTGTAAATTGCTTGCTATAGTGTATGTTTTTCATTTTAAATTTACATTAAATTTACAATAGTGGAAATATTTAGCTAAAAAATAGGGTAGTAATTAGGTAGTTAAAACTATTAAAATGTCGTCAAACTATTCATAGGCTCTTTATTTTCATGAGTTGCATTCTTATGTAGTATATTTTCATCACTTTTATACAATAAAATATTTGGTTTATACATAGTGAAACTTTTTAATTAATAAAATCACTTTCATTAATCAATTTTTTTATGTTCAATAAATTGCTTGCATTAGTGTACGTTTTGTATTATAGATTCATATTATATTTACAATAGTGGAATGATTTAACTAAAAAAATATGGTAGTAATTAGGTATTTCAAAATATGAAAAAGACGTCAAACTATTCATAGGCTCTATATTGTCATGAGTTGCATTGTCGTGTAGTATATTTTCATCACTTTTATACAATATTGTTTTTGTTACATACATTTCAAAAATTTTTAATTAATAAAATAACTTTCATTAATCAATTTTTTTAAGTTCAATAATTTGATTGCTATAGTGTACGTTTTGTATTTTAAAGTTACATTATATTTACAATAGTGCAATGATTTAACTAAAAAATAGGGTAGTAATTGGGTATCCAAAACTATTAAAATGACGTCAAACTATTCATAGGCTCTTGATTTTCATGAGTTACATTCTCGTGTAGTATATTTTAACACTTTTATACAATAAAATATTTGGTACACACATTTTGTAACTTTTCAGTTAATAAAATAAATTTCATTAATCAATTTTTTTAAGTTCAATAAATTGCTTGCTATATTGTACATTTTGCATTGTAAATTTACATTAAATTTACAATAGTGGAATTATTTAACTAAAAAATAGGGTAGTAATTAGGTATCTAAAACTATGAAAATGACGGAAACTATTCATAGGCCTTTTATTTTCATAAGTTGCATTGTCCTGTAGTGTGTTTTAGCACTTTTATATGACAAAATATATGGTAGTTACATTTTGAAACTTTTTAATTAATAAACATACTTTCATTAATCAATTTTTTTAAGTTCAATAAATTGCTTGATATAGTGTACGTATTTCATTTTAGATTCACTTTAAATTTACAATAGTGGAATTATTTAACTAACAAATATGGTAGTAATTAGGTATTTCAAACTATTAAAAAGACGTCAAATTATTCATAGCCTCTTTATTTTCATGAGTTGCATTGTCGTGTAGTATATTTTCATCTCTTTTATACAATAAAATATTTGGTACATACATTTTGAAACTATTTAATTAATAAAATAACTTTCACTAATCAATTTTTTTAAGTTCAACAAATTGGTGCTATAGTGTACGTTTTGCATTTTAAATTTACTTTAAATTTACAATAGTTGAATTATTTAACTAACAAATAGGGTAGTAATTAGGTATTTCAAACTATTAAAAAAACGTGAAACTATACAAAGCCTCTTTATTTTCATGAGTTGCATTGTCATGTAGTATATTTTCATCACTTTTATACAATAAAATATTTGGTACATACATTTTGAAACTTTTTAATTAATAAAATAACTTTCATTAATCAATTTTTTTAAGTTCAATCAATTGCTTGCTATAGTGTACGTTTTGTATTTTAATGTTACATTAAATTGACAGTAGTGCAATGATTTAACTAAAAAATAGGATAGTAATTAGGTATCTAAAACTATTAAAATGACGTCAAACTTTTCATAGGCTCTTTATTTTCATGAGTTGCATTGTCGTGTAGTATATTTTCATCACTTTTATACAATAAAATATTTGGTACATACATTTTGAAACTTTTTAACTAATAAAATAACCTTCATTAATCAATTTTTTAAGTGCAATAAATTGCTTGCTATAGTGTACATTTTTTGTTTTAAATTTACATTAAATTTACAATAGTTCAATGATTTAACTAAAAAATAGGGTAGTAATTAGGTATGTCAAACTATTAAAAAGACGTCAAACTATTCATAGGCTCCATATTTGCATGAGTTGCATTGTCAAGTAGTATATTGTCATCACTTTTATACAATAAAATATTTGGTACATACATTTTCAAACGTGTTAATTAATAAAATAATCCTCATTAATCAATTTTTTTAAGTTCAAATAATTGTTTGCTATAGTATACGTGTTGTATTTTAAATTTACAATAAATTTATAATTGTGGAATGATTTAACTAAAAAATAGGGTAGTATTTAGGCATTTGAAACTATTAAAAAGACTTCAAATTATTCATAGCCTCTTTATTTTCATGAGTTGCATTGTCCTGTAGTATATTTTCTTCACTTTTATACAATAAAATATTTGGTACATACATTTCAAAACTTTTTACTTATTAAAATAACCTTCATTAATCAATTTTTTTTGAGTTTAATAAATTGCTTGCTATAGTGTACGCTTTGTATTTTAAATTTATATTAAATTTACAATAGTTCAATGATTTAACTAAAAAATAGGGTAGTAATTTCGTATTCCAATCTATTAAAAAGATGTGAAACTATTCATAGGCTCTTTACTTTTATGAGTTGCATTGTCGTGTAGTATATTTTTATCACTTTTATACAATAAAATATTTGGTACATACATTTTGAAACTGTTTAATTAATAAAATAACTTTCATTAATCAATTTTTCTTAAGGTCAATAAATTGCTTGCCATATTGTACGTTTTGTATTTTAAATTTACATTATATTTACAATAGTGGAATGATTTAACTAAAAAAATAGGGTAGTAAATAGGTTTTTCAAACTATTAAATAGACGTCAAACTATTCATAGCCTCTATATTGTCATGAGCTGTATTGTCATGTAATATATTTTCATCACTTTTATACAATAAAATATTTGTTACATACATTTCGAAACTTTTTAATTAATAAAATAACTTTCATTAATCAATTTTTTTAAGTTCATTAAATTACTTGCTATAGTCTACGTTTTGTATTTTAAATTGACATTGAATTTACAATAGTGTAATGATTTAACTAAAAAATAGGGTAGTAATTTCATATTACAAGCTATTAAAAAGATGTGAAACTATTCATAGGCTCTTTATTTTCATGAGTTGCATTGTCGTATAGTATATTTTCATAAATTTTATACAATAAAATATTTGGTACATAAATTTTGAATCTTCTTAATTAATAAAATAACTTTCATTAATGAATTTTTTTAAGTTCAATAAATTGCTTACTATATTCGACGTTTTTTGTTTTAAATTTATAATAGTGTAATGATTTCAACCAAAAAATAGGGTAGCAATTTAATATTTTAAGCTAATAAAAAAATGTGAAACTATTCATAGCCTCTTTATTTTCATGAGTTCCATTGTCGTATAGTTTATTTTTATAACTTATATACAGTAAAATATTTGGTACATATATTTTGAATCTTTTTAACCAATAAAATAACTTTCATTAATGAATTTTGTTAAGCTCAATAAATTGCTTGCTATAGTCTACGTTTTGTATTGTAAATTTACATTAAATTTACAGTAGTGTAATTATTGAAATAAAATAGTGTAGTATAAGGGATTTCAAGCTATTCGAAAAATGTGAAACTATTCATAGACTCTTTACTTTCGTGAGTTGCATTGTCGTATAGTATATTTTCATAACTTTTGTACAATAAAATACTTGGTACATACATTTTGAATCTTTTTAAGTAATAAAATAACTTTCATTAATCAATTTTTTTAAGCTCAATAAATTGCTTGCTATAGTCTACGTTTTGTATTGTAAATTTACATTAAATTTACAATAGTGTAATGATTCAACTAAAAAGTAGGTTAGATATTTTGTATTTCAAGCTATTAAAAAGACGTGAAACTATTCATAGCCTTTTTATTTTCATGAGTTGCATTGTCGTATAATATATTTTCATAAATTTTATACAATAAAATATTTGGTACATAAATTTTGAATCTTCTTAATTAATAAAATAACTTCAATTAATAAATTTTTCTAAGTTCAATGAATAGCTTGTTGTAGTCTACGTTTTGTATTTTAAATTGACATTGAATTTACAATTGTGTAATGATTTAACTAAAAAACTACGGTAGTAATTTCGTAGTTCAAGGTATTAAAAAGACGTGAAGCTATCCATAGACTCTTTATTTTCTTGAGTTGAATTGTCGATACTATATTTTCATAACTTTTATACAATAAAATATTTGGTACATACATTTTGAATCTTTTTAACTAATAAAATAACTTTCATTAATCAATTTATTAAAGTTCAATAAATTGTTTGCGATAGTCAATGTTTTATATTTTAAATTGACATTGAATGTACAATAGTATAATGATTTAACTAAAAAATAGGGTAGCAATTTCATATTTCAAGCTATTAAAAAGACGTAAAAGTATTCATAGACTCTTTATTTTTCATGAGTTGCATTGTCGTATAGTATATTTTCATAAGTTTTTTGCAATAAAATATTTGGTACGTACATTTTTAATCTTCTTAATTAATAAAATAACTTTCATTAATAATTTTTTTAAGTTCAATAAATTGCTTGCTACAGTCTACGTTTTGTATTTTAAATTGACATTGAATTTACAATAGTGTAATGATATAACTAAAAATAGGGTAGTAATTCGGGATTTCGAGCTATAAAAAAATGTGAAACTATTCATAGACTCTTTACTTTCGTGAGTTACATTGTCGTATAGTATATTTTTATAACTTTTGTACAATAAAATATTTGGTACATGCATTTTGAATCATTTTAACTAATAAAATAACTTTCGTTAATCAATTTTTTAAGTCCAATTGTTTGCTATAGTATACGTTTTGTGTTGTAAATTTACATTAAATTTACAATAGTGTAATGATTTAACTAAAAAGTAGGGTATTAAAAAGATGTGAAACTATTCATAAGCTCTTTATTTTCATGAGTTGCATTGTCGTATAGTATATTTTCAAAACTTTTATATAATAAAATATTTGGTACATACATTTTGAATCTTCTTAACTAATAAAAAAAATAAATTGCTTACTATAGTCAACATTTTGTAATTGAAATTTACATTAAATTTACAATAGTGTAATGATTTAGCTAAAAATAGGGTAGTAATTTCATTTTTCAAACTATTAAAAAGACGTGAAACTATTCATTGGGTCTTTATTTTCATCAGTTGCATTGCCGTATAGCATATTTTCGTAACTTTTACACAAGAAATATTTGGTACATCCATTTTGAATCTTCCTAACTAATAAAATAACTTTCAGTAATAAATTTTTTTAGGTTCAATATATTGCTTACCATAGTCTACCTTTCGTAATTGAAATTTACATTAAGTTTACAAAAGTGAACTGATTTAACTAAAAAGTAGAGTAGTAATTTGGAATTTGAAGCTATTAAAAAGACGTGAAACTATTCATTAGGTCTTTATTTTTAAGAGGTGCATTATCGTATAGTATATTTTCCTAACATTTATAGAATAAAATATTTGGTACATACATTTTGAATCTTCTTAACTAATAAAATAACTTTCATTATTAAATTTTTTTAAGTTCAATAAATTGCTTACTATAGTCAACTTTTTGTAATTGAAATTTACATTAAATTTACAATAGTGTAATGATTTAACTAAAAAATAGGGTAGTAATTTGGAATTTCAAGCTATTAAAAAGAAGTGAAACTATTCATAGGCTCTTTATTTTCATGAGATGCATTGTCGTGTAGTATATTTTCTTAAGTTTTATACAATAAAATATTTGGTACATACATTTTGAATCTTCTTAACTAATAAAATAACTTTCATCAAAAACATTTTTTAAGTTCAAGAAATTGCTTACTATAGTCTATGTTTTGTAATTGAAATTTAGATTAAATTTACAATCTTGTAATGATTTAACTAAAAAATAGGATAGTAATTTGGAATTTCAAGCTATTAAAAAGACGTGAAACTATTCTTAGGCTCTTTATTTTTATGAGTTGCATTGTCGTAGAGTATATTTTCATAACTTTTATACAATAAAATATTTGGTATATACATTTTGAATCTTCTTAACTAATTAAATAACTTTCAATAATAAATTATTTTAAGTTGAATAAATTGCTTACTATAACCCACGTTTTGTAATTGAAATTTACATTCAATTTATAATAGTGTAATGATCTAACTAAAAAAAAAGGATTGTAATTTGGAATTTCAAACTATTAAAAAGACGTGAAACTATTCATAGGCTCTTTATTTTCATGAGTTGCATTGTCGTACAGTATATGTTCATAAGTTTTATACAATAAAATATTTGGTACATACATTTTCAATCTTCTTATCTAATAAAATAACTTTAATTCATAAATTATCTTAAGTTGAATAAATTGCTTAATAGAGTCTTCGTTTTGTAATTGATGTTTACATTAAATTTACAATAGTGCAATGATTTAACTAAAAATAGGGTAGTAATTTCGCTTTTCAATCTATTAAAAAGACGTGAAACTATTCATTGGCTCTTTATTTTCATGAGTTGCGTTGTTGTATAGTATATTTTCATAACTTGTATACAATAAAATATTTTGTACATACATTTTCAATCTTCTTAACTAATAAAATGACTTTCATTAATAAATTTTCTTAAGTTCAATAAATTGCTTACTATAGTCTACGTGTTGTAATTGAAATTTACATTAAATTTACAATAGAGTAATGAGTTAACTAAAAAATAGGGTAGTAATTTGGAATGTCAAGCTATTAAAAATACGTGAAACTATTCATTGGCTCTTTATTTTCATGAGTTGCATTGTCGTACAGTATATTTTCATAAGTTTTATTCAACAAAATATTTGGTAAATACATTTTTAATCTTCTTAACCACTAAAATAACTTTCATCAATAAATGTTTTTAAGTTTAACAAATTGCTTACTATAGTCTACGCTTTGTAATTGAACTTTACATTAAATTTACAATAGTGTAATGATTTAACTAAAAATAGGGTAGTAATTTCGCTTTTCAAGCTATTAAAAAGACGTGAAACTATTCATTGACTCTTTATTTTCATAAGTTGCATTGTCGTACAATATATTTTCATAAGTTTTAATCAACAAAATATTTGGTAAATACATTTTTAATCTTCTTAAATAATAAAATAATATTCATTAATACATTTTTTTAAGTTCAATAAATTGCTTACTATAGTCTACGTTTTGTAATTGAAATTTAAATTAAATTTACAATAGTGTAATGATTTATGTAAAAATAGGGTAGTAATTTGGCTTTTCAAGCTATTAAAAAGACGTGAAACTATTCATAGGCTCTTTGTTTTCATGAGTTGCATTGTCGTACAGTTATGTTCATAAGTTTTCTACAATAAAATATTTGGTTCAAACATTTTCAATCTTCTTAACTAATAAAATAACATTAATTAATAAATTATTTTAAGTTGAATAAATTGCTTACTATAGTCTACGTTTTGTAATTGAAGTTTAAATTATATTTACAATAGTGTAATAATTTAACTAAAAATAGGGTAGTAATTTCATTTTTCAAGCTATTAAAAAGACGTGAAACTATGCATAGGCTCTTTATTTTCATGAGTTGCATTGTCGTGTAGTTTATTTTCATAAGTTTTATACAATGAAATATTTGTTACATACATTTTTAATCTTCTCAACTAATAAAATAACTTTCATTAATAAATTTTGTTAAGTTCAATAAGTTGCTTACTATAGTCAACACTTTGTAATTGAAATTTACATTAAATTTACAAATGTGCAATGATTTAACTAAAAAATAGGGTAGTAATTTGGAATGTCAAGCTATTAAAAAGTCGTGAAACTATTCATAGGCTCTTTATTTTCATGAGTTGCATTGTCGTACAGTACATGTTCATTAGTTTTATACAATAAAATATTAGGTACATACATTTTGAATCTTCTTAACTACTAAAATAACTTTCTTTAATAAATTTTTTTGATTTCAAAATATTGCTTACTATAGTCTACATTTTCTAATAGAAATTTACCTTAAATTTACAATAGTGTAATGATTTATGTAAAAATAGTGTAGTAATTTGGAATTTCAAGCTCTTAAAAATACATGAAACTATTCATAGGCTCTTTATTTTCATGAGTTGCATTGTCATACAGTATAGTTTCATAAGTTTTATTGAACAAAATATTTGGTAAATACATTTATAATCTTCTTAACTAATAAAATAACTTTCATTAATACATTTTTTTAAGTTCAAAAAATTGCTTACTATAGTCTACGTTTTGTAATTGAAATTTACATTAAATTTACAATAGTGTAATGATTTAACTAAAAATAGGGTAGTAATTTCTTTTTTCAAGCTATTAAAAAGACGTGAAACTATTCGTTGGGTCTTTATTTTCCTGGTTCTTTTTTCAAACTTTGAGTGGAAAACAGAGTATGAGAGAAAGAGACACAAAGATTTATCCTGGTTTGATCCTCTTGACCCACGTCCAATCCTCAGAACGCTCTGAGCGTTTCAAATCCACTAATCACAAAGGATTACAATCAAACAGAAGAAGGACTCTCCCCCTTCCTAACTCAAACTAACTCACAGACACTTTTGCTCGTGTCTAAACCAACTCAAGGTTCTCCAACCTTGAGCAACTCTCTCAAATTCAATAAATGAACAAGAATATTCTCCTTTATGAGAATTTAATGATAATCACTGAAGCTCTTAAATGAGAGTATGAAAACAGAGTATGTAGCTGAAGCATAATAAATTCTTTTTCTCGTATGTGCGTTCTCTGTCTCCCGATGACTTGAATGTGTCGCCTTTTATAGGTGAAGAGTATTAAATGTCCGTTAGAGACATTTAAGTTTCCGTTAGAGACATCGTCGTCGTTCACCTTCCCGCATTGAATGCGCCTACGTGTTTCTGACAGTAGGTAGAATGAAGATCTGAGATTTTGTCCGTTGAATCTCTTTTTGTTTAGGCAATCTGAACTTCATTCCCTGCTAATAAATAAGTCAGATAAGCATTTATGATGGTTGGTGTGATTCAAATAATCGTTGCATGAAAAAGGAAAGATTTTGGGATCAGATTAAAGTTACTGACACGCTGCGTAAATGTCAGAAAATGGAACTCGAGTTTTGTCTCTTCATAACTCGAGTTATTGAAGAATTTTCAAAGTAGAAATCTCATAACTTTTGTTGAAACTCGAGTTTGAATAAGAGTTTTGGTAAAACTTGAGTTGTA
The DNA here is from genome assembly GCA_006871305.1 of Vachellia collinsii. Lineage (NCBI taxonomy): Eukaryota > Viridiplantae > Streptophyta > Magnoliopsida > Fabales > Fabaceae > Vachellia > Vachellia collinsii. The sequence continues at coordinate 2,141 of QFDD01007774.1, read as the reverse complement.
AAAACTTATAACTCGGGTTTCCAGAAGTTCCAGTAAGCCAAAATGCTTTGTGCTCTTTGAGACTCGAGTTTCATTAGGCAAAACTTCAAGTTTTGACATTTTTCAAATCATAACTTTCATTGTAACTCGAGTTTCCTTGAGAGTTTTGTATTACAGCATTTTTATCCTTCGAAACTCGAGTTTTTCTTCATAAAACTTCAAGTTATAAGATTTTCAAAACATAACTTTTATATGAAACTCGAGTTGCATTAGAAGTTTTAAGTTTAAAACAAGTTTGCTTCTCGAAACTCGAGTTCTAACACTCATAACTCGAGTTGTATGAAAACTCTTAATGAAAATTTGAAGTTTGGAAGGAAGTTTTGAAGTTTTGAAATTTTCCTCAGCCCGAAACTCGAGTTCTGTAAACCTGAAACTCGAGTTATGCCATAACTTTTGCTTAAACTTCAGGTTGAGAAGGAAGTTCCGTTTCTCTCTCTTCGAAACTCGAGTTCTGAAACTCACAACTTGAGTTCTAGCAAAACATCCACTGAAACTTCAAGTTCTGGAAGGAAGTTTCATTTTTCAAAACCATTTGAGAGCCCGAAGCTCGAGTTCTATAAAACGAAACTTGAGTTTTACCAAAACTTCCAACATAACTTGAGTTTCCACTGAGACTTCTGATTTTCTAAAATACTTCCAATGAACGAAACTCGAGTTCTAAAACATGTCGAGTTTTGAGATAACATTCATTCAAACTCGAGTTCTTTTGAGAGTTTTGCATTTCTAAAATCTTTTTCAACACCCGAGACTCAAGTTTTGACTTCTAGAACTCGAGTTTTGATATAACTCGGATCAAAACTTGAGTTCTCTTGAAAGTTTGAGATTTTGAACACATTTTTAAACACTGTAACTCGAGTTCTAAAGCACATAACTCGAGTTCTCTCAAAGATTTCATTAAAAGCTCGAAGTTTTCTAAAACTTTCTGAAAACTAATAATCAAAACACAATTTCAAAAACATATTTGTCATCACCAAAACATTATCTCAACATTCTCCCCCTTTTTGATGATGACAAAACCAATTAAGCAAAGTAAAACCAGATTGAGACAAATCAAATATCAATTTCACATAAACTGCAACAACTTTATAAATTGATCAGAGAATTCTAACAAAGTTCTGAAACATATACAAGATGAAATGCAACACATAATACAAGAGCAAATAGATTAAATGCAACACATAATACAAGAGAAAATCACCACTTATTCTCCCCCGTTTTGTCATCAATCAAAGAGGGTGAGAAGGAGAGGTAGAAGAAGGTGAAGGTGAGGGTGAAGAGTCAGAAATGTTGAAAATGGTAGTGAGAGGTGCAAGAGAAATATGAGGCTCAGAGGGGGTAGGCTCAGAAGGTGCAGATGGCTGCTCAGTCTCAGATGAAGGATGGTACTCAAGTAAGAGCAAAGGAGTAGAGGCTGGAGCAGGAGCAGGAGATGATGGAACAGGCTCTGAGTCAGGAGCAGGATCAACAGGGGGGGTACAGAGGGTGCAGGAGCAGGTGAAGATACAGAGGATGCATGAACTGGAGATGCTGGAGTAGGAGATGCCACTGGAGATGCAAAGGTAGGCTCAAGAGAGGGCTCTGGTCCAGATGGCTCAACTGTATGAGGAGGGGCCTGAAATCCCCTGATGAAGTTGATCGGATGCGGATTGTCGCCTTCCGGTTCGATACAAAATGATTGCTCCAAATTAATGCAGTATAGTGGGCAACCAATCGTTCTTCTCGAGGAGCGGTTTATTGGCTATCCTAGTCTAATTTGGTTATTAAAAACATTGTTGAACTTGGGTATGAAAAGGGGGTTTTGGTTTATGAAAACAATAGTGCAATAACAAAACAATGCAAGAAGCAAATATTTTTGGTATTTTGGTTTAACAATGGAATGGTTGAATTAAATTGAAGATATGAAGAGATAGGCCCTTGGTGATGGGAACTCGGCTGTCAGTGCTCTCAAAAATGATATGGAAGTTTATAACTCTCTAAGTCTAGATAAAAACCCCAAGCAATCACTTAGGTCCAATGCTTTAATTAATGTAAACTCACTTGGATCCAAGTTAATTACCACCTCTTAAAACATTGTTTGAAACCACTTAGAGTGCAATTGAATG
>QFDD01007771.1:0-11659 GCA_006871305.1 Vachellia collinsii | reverse complement strand
GGGAGAAGTCCTCGAAGCACACAAACCCATCCCCGTTCCGATCAACCCCTTCTATCATGCGCCGGCAGTCATCCAAGGTGCACCTCTCCTCTCCTATGGCCTTGAAAACCCGCATAAGCTCCTCCGCCGAGATTCTCCCGTCGTGATCCGTATCGAAAACATCAAATGCCTCCCTCAGCTCCTCCGAATCGCAACCAGGCTCGCAAGCCGAACCGACCCGGCTCGTGAGTGCCTCAACGCTGATGCACCCTCCGCCGTCATGATCCACTTCCCTAAGCATCATCGCCACCTCCTCCTGGGTCGGTGGCTCGGTTCCAAGCCTGGTCAGCAGCGACTCCAACTCCTCCCTCGAGACAAAACCATCATTGTCTCGGTCTATGAGCTTGAACGCATGGAGCATGTTGCAGTGGAAATCGGGACAGCCAGGGGAGAAATCAGGTAATACGCTGGTGGGCGTTGATGAACCGGCAAGAGCACTGGAAGCTTTGTGGATGGTTGACCCATCAGAAGAGGAGGAGGATGCGCCGGAGCCAAAAGACGGGGGTCCGGATCTGGACACGGAGAAGCGCTCCTTCTTGGAGCGGAAAAGACGTCTGGGGTTCATAATGGCGAGCTTCATTGGCAAGTACGAAAGATGCTGAACAATAAGGCGGGGCTGTTGAGGAATGAGGGGAAAGAGGAAGGAAGGTGGGAGGTGGGTTAAGTGGGCGGAGTGAAGTTAGCATCAGCACCTCCATCATATTCATAGCCACATGGGAACCTTCCCGGAAGTTTCCTGTTGGTTTTTTTTGTTTTTTTTTAACAAAATGTTTCCTGTCGTTGTAAGCTCGCGCGCGCGCGCTCACACATATATAAATTTTTATCACACTTGGTGAAATACTGTGAATATATGAAATATTAATTCAACAATACTCTCTCTCTCACACACACTTTCCATGCCCTCTGCAAATCACGTTAATTTTTAATTCAGCATTTCCGTAGTCATCTTTAAAGTGGGTTAACCCTTTCTTCTTGTTCAAGTTCTAATCCAAGTGTGCGAACATTTATTTTCTCATTCTCTCTATTATTAATTAATTATGTGGGTGCGGATGAAAAGCCGTTTGTAATCCCTCTAACTAATTACGGAAAGTAAGGATAATCTTGCGGTAATATATTACCACTCGGTGTGTTTAGCAAACAGTAAAAAAGCACTTTTGGCTTGTAAAACTGTGGTTTTGTCACAGGGTAGATAAATTGGTGAACATTTTTGAAAAAAAGCTTTTTGATTCAAAATCTTGGTTTAGCTTCTCAAATCATAGTTTCTGAAAAATTAATTTTTTCCCACTTTTTTCTTTTTATGATTGTTATGTATGCTCTAGTAAAAACGTCCTTCTCATTTTCTCTAATAGTAAATTAGATTCTGTTCTTTTTGTAATTATCACTTTAGTTTATATCATTTCTGGTAATTTGTATATAAAAATTCTCATAACAACTATTTAAATACCATCATTTTATCAAAATCTATTTTTTTTAAATAACTTTCATAATTTTTTATTCAGAAAGTATTCTTGAAAAGCTGACTCTCAACAGATTAAAGGGACCCACTTTTTTTATTTTATATGAATAAAAATGAAGGTTTTTATTTTAAAGAAACGGAATATTTACAGCAGAATCGTAAAAGACACTGGAGCTCCTTTCATCGTTCTCTGATTTGAGAAACGAAAAGGACAAGCCGTACCAAAAAGAAAAGTTTCTGCATCCATCCAAGCCCAACGCTGCTTTTGGTCAAACTATCACAAATCAAACGAAACGTTGTTGTTGTTGTTTTTTTTTTTTTTTTTCAATGCTCAGGAACTTGAAGTCATTCACGTTATTAAAGGGGGAATAGCGAAAAAGATGATGTCCTGACTTGGGTGTGATTAGCTGGGCAGAGGTAATTGGTTTGTAGAATAAACAGCGGAAGAATAATTCAAAAGCTTCCAAAGGGCCGTTCGCTGTTAAGAGTCCGGTGATCTCCGGCGAGAATGCCTGATAGTTTACCACGCGTCGCATGTCAGCTTTGCCACGTGTTTAAGTGCACGATGGTAAATGATGCTGGTTCAAAATCCAAGTGTGGATGATGTCATTTGAAGTAAAAAGGATGTCATCTGGCATAAACGAAGCATAGCTCTACCTCTACGTAACGCAAGGGAACTATTCTGCACCCAACGGTGGCTATGGAGAAAACTTTTGGACCAATCAATTCCAAGAGGACAGCTTTTTCCAATATTCCAATACCCTCCGCTCCCTTAACTAAGCATCAATCCTTCACCATCTCCGATGTCTTTCAAATGTCACAGGCTCACGACTCAGTTTTTGTTGCAGCCCAGTCTTCATAACTTTCTGCGTGCTCGCACTTTATGTCCTAGTCTTGTATTATAAACTAGCATTTTATTGGCTTAATATCATTTTATTCACCCTTTTAAAAAATACAATAAGGTAAAAGGAAATGAGACATTGGGTTTTTTTGTCTCATAGGAATTCCTTCTATTAGAAATAGATGTGATAATCTTGTTCAAAACACTAAATATAAATCCTCATTTTAAAGAAAATTCAAACTAAGATTTATCAGGTTATTTATGAAATACAAGTTACTTCTGTTGTATCTAACACCGTTGGAGGATGGGTAAAAGGGAAAAGCTTGTTTCGTTGGAAGTCGTCAAATTGATGTTCAATGCCCCCTTAACCAATCCTTCTGTGCCGATCCTCCCGCTCCGTTATTCAATTTTCTTCTCTTTTCTTTTTGCCAACGTTCCGTTATTCAACTTGAGCCAGCTACCCAACACCCTCCCCGCGAATATTACAGCGTTTTCAATTAAATATACACAGGACTGCCCACCCGTTTATATATGAAAAAAACAATACTAATCTCAATTACGTTTTTCCCATCCCTTTCCTAGTTGTAGCTACTCACGATGTAAGCAAAATTTGTGACAGGAAGATCAAAGGCCACATTTTGATTTCACCCCCCGCCCCCGGTGTTATAACATACAAGCATGCATGCCCCCATGGGTGGGCCCCCGACCATCGCCACGAGAAGAGTGTCGCAGAGAAGAAAGATAAATGAGGAGTGGGGGGCAGCACACGGAAAAATGGGAGAGGAAACAGCAGGCATTTGAATAAACAAGTGAGTGCATGAACATGGACGTGTGATAACTGTGGTGGGTGAAAAGTGACATACCACGCTCTTCCCACACGCATCCTACGCTCCCAATTCCGCAGTTGGACCAACCACACTTGACGACAATTGTGTGTCCTATGGTCCTTCCCATGGAATGAGTTATCCTATAATACTCCCCGGACTGCTTTCTCCACTCCACTCCCACCATTCCATGACTTCCACATGCCAATCACAAGGCCTCCAGCCTTCATTGAGGGATTACTACACTCTCTGTTTGCAACCATCCACTTCATAAAATTGGAGAACTGATATTTCCCTCCCAACACAAGCCTGCCTGGTTTAAACTAAACATAACGCAACACCCATGCACATGTATAAACACTGCCATGCAACCCAGCATTGTTTAGTTGGTTGAGAATACCAACCACCAGATGCAGAGGCTACAGCCTGAAACTCTGGAAGAATGACTCCGTACAGATTTCACGGTTGTCGTTCAAAATATATGTGTACAATCCGTCTTCCTCTGAACATTCCTGAGTGATCCAGATGATGGGCTACGTTCCCAAGGAAAACAAAAATAGAGATCCCTTGGCAGCAATACAAACCGTGTTATTTACAATGTATCTGGAAAGCCACAGGGACAAACAAAAAAATTGAAGTCACGGGAGAAATTAGGATCGTCAAAATCAATTGTCAGCCATGATCTGATCCTTACCAGCATCTGTACTAGAATGGTCCCTATCATGAAACTCAGGGTTTTCCCTTGGGGACTTAGTGGCGGCGGAATCATCATCTCCACAGTCAGAAGTTGCGCTGGCAGTATCCATCTCATTTCCTGGACAGTCAATTTGCAAACATTCAGCAACTTCATTGTTGTAATTTTCAAAATCATGGTTCCTGTTCACAGTCGTCAAGTCTTCTTTCTTGACAACATTAAACACAATCCCATTTTGGATTCTTTCTGGCTGCAAAAGATCACCTTCAGTTACCATTATGATAGATCCATTCGTGACTAACCTATGGTCAATCTCTTGATCACAATCTATGCCCTCAGAGCTCCTATCGGCAGTGTTGACCCTCGGACTGTGATTATGCCGACCAACTTGAGAGTTCGGATGAGCTTCCATGCCTTTCTTTAGGTCGGTATCAACATCTAAGTTTTGGACAAAGTCAATGAACATATTTGCTGAAGTAGTTCTCATCAAGGGGCCCCCAGATCGTGTCCAAGAATTTAGATTGATGCTCTCAGATTCACTGTCACTTCCATCATGTATGGGATGGTGCGTTTTCCAATTTTTACCCGCAGCACCTTGATGCAAAGAGGAACCAACATCTGTTAGCTCTTCCTCAAAGGAACTTGCTGAATTCTCTCGTGCAATGCAATTCCATGAGGGGATTCTTCTCGAAGCATTGAATTTGACAGAACTGGACAGACCAGCAGAAGAAGCAGCTGCTCTTTCAGAGCTTCTCTTGAGTCTTTTCATATGATTGAGAATAGCAACACATTCATCAAGAGCAAGCTCAATGCCACAATTTGCTTTTATGGCAGAAAGCTTCTCCCAGGTGCACCTTCTCCCTTGGTTCGCTGCCTTTTGAAGCTCCGCATAAGAAGGATTTTGTATGATTTTTGAGTACTGGTACCGGACCAAAAAAAAAGACAGCACATGCTAATCAGTCAGTAGTCAAATAGTCATCCCTAGTGAACGGCACAAAAGAATATTACTATATTTTGAGCCTAACGTAAAACAGAAATTGATCACAGCATATAATTTTTTATATTTAGCAGCTAAAGCATCCATGATAACCACAATTTTGCTTCATATTAATATCTAATTGAAACTAGATTTTTCCCCCTTCAAGCAATATCAAATGAGCACATACCTGAGCAATAGTTGCAGGCATGACAACAGTTACATCACCCTCCCAGTCTTGAGCGAATAGCTTTGCAAGTCCGCCTAATGGAAAGCCAAGTTCTAGTACCTGATTACATCTATGTTTCACCTCCATCTCAGCGAGATGAGCAAGCTACAGCATTAAAAAAACACGATGAACATTATCATTTGTTGAAAAGAACATGATTTCAAGGGAAAATTGCAGATTCAATAAATAAGATTTAAATCCCACGTCAAGGATTCAACATTATAAAACATGAATAAAGCTTGCTCGGAAGTGAAAACAAGGTGGCCTCTTCCTCTTTTAAGCCATCCAAAATTTCCGGGCATGGTTTTCAAATAGAGATTGGCAGGGCAGTGAAGTTGGAGATGAAATTAAATTTTACAAGGGTTTAGTACAACAGATAACAAATCCATAGCGCTCAATACCATAGAGCACTCATCAATAATTAAAGCACAGCGACGAGGCTAAAATTCTACAACAGATATGAATAGATGAAAACGTATGATCTAACTCTATTGGTAGTTTGTCAAGCATAAAGCAAAACTTATGCTGTGATAGATCGTAACAAAGCACCAGCCAACTGAGAGCAGCACACAGAATTTTCAACCTTTTCAATAAGTTAACAACACATCAATTCTACTTTCTTCTGCCAAATCAATATATCTGAGACATTAGATTTATTTTTGGGATGGAAATGGGGATTTAAAAATGCAGGTTCATATAGTGACAAGAAAGGAAAGCATATTTTTGTATATTGTATTGTTGTTGTAAAAAGGTTCAAGTTCATGATTACATACCTTGGCAGCAAAATTGCCTCCATAAGCTCTTACAAAGTCTTTCAATCTTAACAATGGCGAGATATGGGGATTGGCCTGACTGACAATAAAATGATTGACATTAAACAGCTCTTTTAGCTGCATCATAGGTAGATCAATCTCCAGGCTTCCATCCCTCCAGCGACGTATGTGTGTAGATCCTTCCTCAGGGCCCAAATTAAATGGAGGATGGTAAGGAATAATCTCTCCACTTCTATCCTTTGCCATTAGTTCCTGAGCCTCAAAAAGGCCAGGAAAAGCACAAGAAGCAGTGACCGCACTCCATATAACAACATTGGGTGAAGTTAAGTAGTTAAGACATCTAGGTGGTTCATGTCTTCTTGGGGAGCAAACTGTTATCCCAAGAATTCGACCTGTCATGTCATAAGCTTCTTGAAATGTGAGGTTGCTTGTCAGATTCCTTAACATCATTTGCAATTGTCTGATCTCATGAACAGCACCTCGTGTCATGATCCTCTTCACAACTGTAAAAATCCCACCCATCTGATCAAAGAACTGTAACGAGTGCCAAGAATGCTCAAAAAAGCTTTGAAGTTCAGGCCAAGACCGAGTAGCAACAACGGAACACATAATGGAGCCTACACTTGAACCAGCAATTATCCTAGGCAAGAGTTTGTGCTCTACCAGTGTTTTAACTACACCAACATGAAAAGCTCCAAGGGAGGCTCCTCCACTCAACAGCAAAGCAGTCCTCCCAAATGCGTGTCTAGTTTCATGCATGAAAGCAAGCTTTTCTCCCAATGAGAGCTCCTCTGAATCAAAGTCACAGACCATTCTCAACTGAGTCGATACCTCGTCGATGTACTCCTTGATTAATTTGGGCACCTGACGCCTGTCTTTGTGAAGCTCGGGGTTACACATATTACCAAGGTTTCTCACAAGATCAGCACGCATACAAAACATTATGTCTCTAAGAGATCCCTCTTGCCGGCGGTGGCGGAGCTCTTGCAGTTTACTCATTACTAACTCGACGTCGTAAAATTCCGATTCATTCATCTTTGGAGTTTCTTTATCAAACATCATAGCTGCATGAGCCCACTCCTCGTAGGTCAACGCAGTTCTCATCACATTTCTCCAAAATTTCCTCCGATATGCCATTTCAGCCTTAGCCTTCACATTTGTACATCGTCTCAAGAAAAAAGCAACCATTGTGATCATTAATAATATCCCCTGTGGATTTCTTGGATGCAGCCATGTTATAATAGGTGCCCAAAATCCCCTAAACCTATTTGTGATATTTAACAAAACACTGAATATTTGATGTCTCAAATGCGACATGGAATCGCAGAAAAGAATTCTGAAAGCAATTGTTCGACCAATAACGCTCGATGGGCCAATTGAAAAGGGGTCAACATTAGCCTCATTGCTCACATCCATTTCCTTGGTCAGAAATAAGAAATGCAAATGATGCTGTCCTCACAAATGAGAAGTTTCAAGTGTGAGAAACCAATGAATGGTGTGTCTTGCGATTAGGTATGGATGAACGAAGAAAACTGATATAACACAAGATCCAAAGTCGAAAAGAAATATCAAGAAAATTTCTGGACTAACTTAATTGGAAGAAACAACGCATAAGTGCAACGAATTCCCCTTGCGAGCTTCAGGCACGGGCTTCAATAAGAAGATTTTCTCTCAGGATCATTAAAAGAAAGAACAGGCATTCAACAATAGCTCGACTTGATGCCCAAAGCTCTTTGAATGGATCCCCGAAAATCAAATATTGAATTCGGGATTTTTATGCAGAAGGCTCAATCGGCCGAATCAAAGATCCAGGTTTTACAATTTCTACACGGAAAGGAAGCAACAGATATCGTCTCAGTCTCAACCCAGAAAACCAAAACAAGGACACGAAAGGAAGGAAGGAAGTTACGGCAAAGTAAAGCCAATTCCGGGGAATTCCTAACAAAGCAAAACGCGAAATTTAGAGGGGAAGCGTATATGAAGAAACGAAAGGGACGTGGTAGACATTGCGATCCGACAACAGATAAAAAGGTATGGGACAATTTGTCAGGGATTTCTGTAGATTTCATGGGATATTGATATATTGATGTTATGAGTTGCCAGAGACAGTGCAGTAATATGGGAAGAATGGATATTTAAATGTCCATATATTAATAAATACTCTAAACAGAGCCGAGCCTGACTAACAACTGTTTAAATAACACAAATAAAATAAAAAAAATTAATGGAGAGGAGATATGAATTTTTTCAAAAACCGTTGTCTATGAAGATTGTGGATGGTATGGGCAATGAGTGGGAACAAAGGTGAAAAAGAATGAGTGAGGAGAAATTATGGGAAAAACATGTAATTGAAAAAAAAAATACCTTAAATTTTTATATATAAGATCATATTTTTAAGAGAGAATGCTGCTTATGAATATTATTTGATACTAATAATATATTAGAGACACATATTGTTAGTTTTATAAAGTCCTTTTTGTGTAGGCGTTATAAAATTACATTTATGTAAGTTGAGATAAAACTCTTGTTACATAAAGACTGCTATTCATAATGGATTTTTTTTTTCTATTTAGTTTGTCACCTTTCGTTAAAAGAATGTTTCAAGTCATGTGCATTGAAGGAGGCTTTACGTTAGTTGGCGAAAGACTGTCCACAAGGCAAGGGAAAAATGATATTTTTAAGAAAAAAAGATAAAAATTAGTTTCTAAAATGTTTATATGAGAAATAATAAGCATATTTAGCAATTCGCTTGAGGGCACGGTAATGCATTTTGGATTTAAGGAGTATGTTTGGGAAACGCTTTTACCAAAATACATTTTGGATGGAAGGAGAGAGAAAAACTCCTTCCACGGGGAGCATTGGACATTTTGCAATAATAATATTCTAAGTTGGGATCTTAACATTTTAAAATACAATCTGAACATTTTCAAGTCGCTACTTGATATACTTCAAATCGTGATCTAAATACGAAAATTCCAAATCACGATTTAGAACATTCTAACTATTTTATCATTTTATTTTTTTATTTTATCACACTATATAAAATAAATTATATATGTATATGCATTATTTAATGATATTCATTTTTTTGTAAATAACTTTTCACCAAAAATCATATTTACAATGTTTATCCAAACAAATTTTTATTTTCCAAAATACATTTTAGATGAGAGATATTTTCTAAAATGCATTTAGAATAAAAACTACTTATCTCAATGGTTATCTAAACGGGTCAATAGTTGCCAAAGTGGCCATCATAAAGCGATGCTTCTCTTATGAGAGCACATTACGATCTTAGCATCTTTCATTAGATTTTACGGGCCATAATGTTTGTGGGTAAAATGATTACTTTTGGCCCTATGCTCCAAGGTCCAGGCACTTCAATGACATGTTTAATACTTCAATTAGATACATAACTAAGGGTTAGTGTTAAAAAATATCTATAAATTTTTACCAAAAGTGTATCCACATTCATATACTTATTTAAAACATATTTAAAAATCCAATACCGTTATTTTTTTTTGCAGTGGGTCCAACACTTTTTTATATGTTTATTTAACAGTGTTGTATTATATTTAACAGGTATTATATTTTCTCTCTCATTTTGGATGGTAATTGATGTTTTTACACTTTAATTCTTTAATTAATGTTATATTTATTTGAATCTTTTTATCGAGATGGTAGCTAACTAACACCCATAATTAAAGTTCAAAAATACTAAAAATCAATTAAAAAAGCACATTTACATAAATTGAGATAGATATCCTCTTATATACTTATTGCTAATTTCATAAAATTAGTTTAAAAAAGTGATTCAAACACCCCTAGCACTGAAGCAGTGAGGTGGGAATAAGGAGTAAGAGGCGCATGCTGAGAAATAAGAATGCAACAAATTTCATGACTTCTGCTTTCCTCTTGAAAGGGAGGTTGTCCACGTATGTGTGTGCATCTCAAGAAGGCCATTAAATCCATTGTTTTTTAAACATGCATAGTTGGTGATGTTTGAGGGATTTTCGAATACTAAATATGAATACATTTTCTTAAGATAAATTGAACATTGGTTCAATATACTGTAAGGAGGGATTATTAATTTTTGTTAGACTCAAGGAGTTGGTAAGCCAATAAGAACTATTATCTGTTTAGTTTGTTTTACTTATGAGTTGACTGAAGGCCCGATCCACCACCACATAACATAAGGTTAATGCTTAATAGTTTTGGGTGCATAAAATAAAATAATGTGTTGGAATATCAATTTTTTTTTTTTTTTTTTTATAAATGAGAGGAATAAAGGGTAGGTGGCTTGGATTAGAAGATGAAATCCAAGACCCGTAACTGACATGGGCATACCGTTTTGATTCACCCAACGACTGAGGGGATGAGAGCCTCTCATGAGTTAACGTACGGAAGTGAGGTGGTTTAAATGTGAGGGGAATCACTTGCTTTTGTGATAAGCAAACATACGTAGGAAAAATCGGGCAACTCATTTCTTTCTGGAAAAAAGAATAGTACATCGAATGAGGCTTGTCATGGGAAGCATGCGGCAAGTGGTCGGCGTCAATTGCGCGGCTCATCCATGGCCACCAACCAGCTCAAAAGTACACCTGTCAATGTCATTATTCATCATGGACCCCACATTAAGCCCATTAAAAAGGCTACATCACACACATGGTGTATTATGAGATATATAGTGGTCTGCAATTGAAAAGGGTGATATATATATATATATACATACACATACAGGGCGTCAAAGAATCGAGACCCCATTGAGCTGACGTGGATGGGTGAGAGTGGGTGGCCGTCCACCTCCCTCCAATACACGACAGAATGATCATGGCCATTCACCCTTCGCAGATAGTGTCAGCCGTTCATTGCAGATCTGAATCTGAGGAGAATATATCCAGGACAGCTCGGCGTCGGCCGTCACTCTGGGGTTTCATTTCACAAGCACACTATGCCTTTTGCTTCTTTCATCCACCCTTTCGCTCTTCCTCTTCTTCACCCTCCTTCCCCAGTTTTTTCATTCTTGTTCTTTCCCTTTTTGGGGCATGCACTATGCAGATGCATTTTCGGTCATATTTTTTTCATTCATGTTTGCTTTAACCGTGCTACCCGTCTTGAGTGTGTGTTGATCAACCCAATAGATCTTATCTGTTTATAATTTGATTTAAATTACTGTTTTTAAAAAAAATCATATCCGTCCAAAATCAAATTTAAATAATTTAGATTTAATAAATTAAAAAAAATTAATACTTTAGTGAACTACTAACCAAATCTCCTAAATCTTCACTTTTCTCTCATGGGTCTTTTGCTTTTTTAACCCTACCCGAGTTATGTCATCCCCACAACAAATGACTGACTTCAACAAAACTTTGTTCTCTCTTTTTATTTTTATTTTTTACTCCCCCCCGGGGTTATGATCTTGTGTGGCTAAAATTTGCTGTCCCGCAACAACGTGTGAGAAAAGGAATGAAATAATGCCAAGTCTTCAGATTTTTAATAACTGGAGTCTTAAGTCAGCTCCGTGCCAATTAATTATTCAACCCAACACACAGCCTGAGACACACCTCACTTGTCTTTCCCTCTTCGCCTGACACCTTCAAGCCACCCCATCTCCCATGCTCTTGACACAGTCAAGGTAAACATGCCGGACGAGTCATAAGCTCTTTCTAATATCATGTTCCCAACCTAGATAAGGCAGCCAAACACCACTGTGCCTTATTTTCAACTTGCAATCTTTCTCGCGGACCCCTCTTCAATCTCTTCCTGTCAAGGACTCACGAGAAGCATATCCCCGCACCAGGTACGCATCAAATCGTCCTTTCCTCAC
>QFDD01007766.1:0-10050 GCA_006871305.1 Vachellia collinsii | reverse complement strand
AATATTAAGTTGATTTTTACCAGTCAACACCATCAAAGTGAAGTTTCATTGCATTGACTACAGAAACTTGTATCCCATAGAATGGCAACATGTAATTCAAGAGACAAAAGGCCCACAAAAAGGGGGCAAAAAGAACCATAATGCATCCAATAGTAATCTCTTGCATTATCAAGCTCTTCAAATGATATATTTGGTAAACTTTATCTATTTATCTTAATAAGGGCACTGATTTCACTTTCAAGAAAGAAAATCACTAAATAACCTCAACCTCAAAGATGCAGAGTTCATTCTGCATTATTTTACCCAGACAAGACTAAATAATCCTCATGCCCCCCAACATTACAAGCATAATGGTTGATTTGGGCAAAAATAGTTGAAATATGAGAAACAACTTCCAACAACCAACACTTCCACTGCGGCAGACACCATTACACCATTGTCAACAGCCGCCACACCCATAGAAGATGCCATAGCACCACCAGAAAAAAGTTGCCACACTTTTAAATAAAAATGCTTGGAGTGTATTTCATTCACTCCATAGAAAGTCCTGGTTCACCCAAACCATATAATGAAATCTTGCTTTCATTTCACATCCAACGTATATTAGCTTTATTTACGTTAAATTGGTAGAATGTCTATAAGCTTTTTTATAAGAACGAGGGCATTGAATAGTCCTTATGTCAACTCTTATTCCTTTTGTAACAATCAAGTTACCAGAATGATACCCTATAATAAATTACCATACTTCATGCACCATAGCTACCGGCCTCAAAGGACAGGTTCAACCATTAGAATTTATTGGGCTTCGAGCGTCATATTTCATAACGTTATAAGGGATTAAAAGAAACCCGATGAACCAGGACTTTCAGACAGCAACGAATCACAAATACAGAACAATATATAAATGCTCATCAGAGGAGCACTAAGAAAAGCCTAATAAATGATTATCAAGTAATTATTGATTACCTGCATCCACTTAGCGGTGTGGTTGCCGATTTCACTTCTTACAAGACTTAAACTTCTTGTGGTTAATGAGAATTTGGATGATTGAACGAGCGTCTTGAACAGACTTGACGCCATTTTAGGGGGAGAATCAAAAGAGGAAAAGGAGATCAACAGAGATTGCTAACTCGGAGAAACCCTACCCGAAACAATAGAAATCAACAAAAACAATCAAGTCAGCGGAATTGATTGAGCAGGAACTGCGAAAGAGTTAACAATAGATCGATTCCTATAACAACGGGTTAAGCAAATCTGAATTCCGAATTGTATCAAGCATTCAGGCTTGATGAAGCAATGCGAAAACAAACGATGGAAACAGATGGTAAGGATCCTCACAGAGGCAGAGCTTCGCCAATCTCCGTACTCGTCGAGGGAATTGTTCTTCAGAGAAACGAATAGTTGTGCTTCTTTCACTGGGCTTCAATGTGGGCTACATGGGCCCAAATTTATAAGGACTTGTATACAAGGATAGGGGATTTTTTTTTATTTTCTATATGATTTTATTATTTTCAAAAAAGAGTCATTTTATTATTTTTTATTTAGTTGATTAGTTAGTTATTAATAAAATTCAATTTATATTCTAAATTTTTTGAATCATCCTAATTATCTTTTGAATACATTAGTAGCATCTGGTATTAGGACCTCAAAAAATACATTACTAATATATTTAAAAGATCCTTAGAATAATTTAATGATTTAAATTATCCAAAAAAAATATGAATCCTTCTGATAATTAAATAAATATAAAATAGCAAAATGACCCTTTGTTTTCAAATAATAAAATTAGATACCTAACATGAAAACCAAAAGGCTATGACAGATTCGAGCTGCTTGGTGTTCACCACCTGTAGAAGAGCAGGAAGTTCTATACTATCTGAGAGGGATGGAAATGCCTAGGAAAATTGTTGTGAGCTAGTGACAAAGCCCCCTATCCTCACCCAAAAAAAAATGTAATTGTTTGGTTGTGCAAACCAAATAGAATGATAACTTTGAGTTTTATCAAATCTAAAACCAAGCGGTATTTATTTTTTTGTCCCATGATCCCCCACTGAAACTTCATATCTGTATTTTTCCCCCTTTATAGATGCTCTTCATTTTCATAGTGCCGTTTTTGTTAGGATATGATTTGACCAAGAGGGGGTGAATTAGTCTAATAAAATTTTCGCAAACTTTAAAACGCAAAATAGAGTATGAAAGAAAGTGAACAAAGAGATTTATACTGGTTCGATCCACTTAACCTACGTTCAGTCCTCAAAATCCTTTGAGCTTTTCAAATCCACTAATATCAAAATATTACAACAACACAGAAGGAAGACTATCCCCATTCCTAACTCAATTCAACCCGCTGATATTTTTGCTCGTGTCCTTTTCCACTCAAAATTCTCCAATATTGAGTTACTCTTACATAATCAATAAATGTATAAGTATATTCTCCTTTCTGATAATTTAATGATGAACACTGAAGTACTAATATCTGAGAGAATGAAAACACAGGAGGTAATGAATAACAATAAATTCGATTTCAGTAGATGCATTCTCTATCTTCTGAAACTTGAATGTTTTGCCTTTTATAATTATGAAGTATTAATTATCCGTTACACTCATCTTCATCGTTCACCTTTCCGCAATAAATGCTTCTGACAGTAGGTATGACTGTCTTTGCGTTTTTATCCGTTGAATCTTTCTCCGGTAAAGTAATCAGACATTCTATACCCTGTTAATCATTAAAATAAATGAGCATTTATGAAAGTAGATGAGATTCAAATAAATGTTGCATGAATAAGGAAATATTTGATAATGACAAAAGGCTTCTGACATTTTGCGTTACTGTCAGATAAAGCAAACTCGAGTTACATTTGCTAAAACTCGAGTTATTGATGAAACAACAAAGAATAATTCTAAACACTTTTGTTATAACTCGAGTTTTGTAAATAATGCTTGAAAGTTTTCTCATAACTCGAGTCATTATGAAGAAACTCGATTGATTTGAAGTTCATTTGATACACAACTTTCATCTTTCATCGAATTCTAATAAGAGTTTTGATAAAATTTGAGTTATAGAATTTAAAACTCGGGTTTTCACAAGTTTCTGTAAGCTAAAAAATTTTAAGTTCTTCGAGACTCAAGTTTCATACTTTAAAACTTTAAGTTTTAATTATTTTGAAATCATAACTTTCATTGTAACTCGAGTTTCATTGGAAGTTTTCAGTTTAAACAAATTCACACCTCGAGACACAAGTTTTGTCTCCTAAAACTCAAGTTATATTAAAACTTTTGTTAAAACTTCAAGTTTAGAAAGAAGTTTTAAAGTTCAAAAATTTTTCAGACCTCGAAACTTGAGTTCTGTTTTCTCAAAACTCAAGTTGTATCAAAACTTTTGTTGAAACTTCAAGTTGGGAATGAAGTTTTGATACTCTCTTCGAAACTCGAGTTCTGCTTCCTATAACTCGAGTTCCATCAAAACTTTTGTTGAAACTTTAATTTTTGAGAAGAGGTTTCATGGTTCAAAGATTTTTCAAAACCCGAAACTCGAGTTCTCTAATGCATAACTTGAGTTTCATCAGAACTTCTATTAAAACTTGAGTTCTCTTGAAACTTTGGTTTTCTAAAAACAGTTCTAGCACTCGAAACTTGAATTCTGTCACAAATAACTTGAGTTGTGATAAAACTTTTGTTCAAACTTAAGTTCTACTGAGAGTTTTGGATTTCTAAAACTTGTTTCAAAACCCAACACTTGAGTTTTGACTCCCAAAACTCGATTTTTGATAACACTTCCATCAAAACTCGAGTTCTCTTGAAAGTTTTTGGTTTTAAAAGCACTTTTATACAATGTCCATCGAGTTTTGAAGTTTATAACTCAAGTTCTCCCAATACTTTCATTAAAACTCAAAAATTATGTAAAGTTTTCTGAAAACAATGAATTTTATTATAAGTTCAAAAACATATTTGTCATCATCAAAACATTATCTCAACAGTTTTAAGGGACCATTTAAAAAAATGCATAATTCAATGGTATTTATTTACTGTTCTCCCACTTTTTTACAAGGAAAATCACTAAGAAGTGTAAAGAATATAAATGTAATCTAATCACTAAAAAGTTTTAATTAAAAAAAAATGAGCAACATAAATTTGTTATTATTTTTTAATCGAAACTTATTATTGCATGCTATGTGTAACTTTTTGATGTTGACATCTATTTTTTGAGTCGGCACAATAATTTTCCCATTTTAAAACGTTAAACAGCACTTGAAAGGAGGTGGAGAGAGAGGCCTAAGCGAGGGTGGAGCTAAATGGGGCCAATGAGAGAAGGGGGGTTCGCCTCCGTAACGCACAAATAAAATAATAAAACAATGAAAAAATCGAACTGGTCAGATTGGTCATGCCGGAATTCAAACTCAAAATATATAAAAGAAATTTTTTAGGATAGCATGGCAGACCCAGAACTGTATCAAAAAGAATAGTTGCATGAAGTGATTAAAATGGCCATGCCGGAAATTGATCTCGAGACGTTTTAGTAAGATCTTTGTTTCATGCTAACCCCAGATAATTTAACGTACTCGAGACCAAGTCAAAAGATACTTGAGGAAAATATTTACATTTACAACTCAAATTAAGCGTATGTTAGGATGGTAGGATGGATGGATCAATCTAAATTCTCATATATAATTCAATGGCATTATGCCAAACATTCTCAACTTACATTGAATGAAAATGCACAGACAGAAGTTAAAAATATAATAAAGATTGACATAAGTAGTTAAAATTTACACCAGGGTAAATTGAAAAAATAATCCTATGCTGGTACATAGGGTGGACTGCTGGTTAATTAAAAAAAAAAAAAGCCAGAAAATGACTCCTTAGAATTTAAAAGCACAGGTGGCTATCTGTGACTAACCTACAGAGTGACTAGGCTGGCAGTATTCCTAACCATCATGAAGGGGTATAGATTGACAGGAAACTACTTTACAAGTATATAGACAAGCTAAAATAACGCAAGAGGGTCAGAATATAATTGCATTTCAATGCTCATGCTTAACTCTTGCCTTCAATATTCCCGGGAGGGGCGGCGAGGTTGGAGTTCTAACCGGTTGGTTTGACACTGAAGGATTAAGCTGGGCCTGATACAAGCCTGACATGCTAGAACCTTCACCGCCGTCCACAAGATTCTGTGTCACGTTATCACTCTGTGGTCTCTCACAAAAATTCATTGCCTTGAGTACATAGTTGTCATCATGCAGCTCAAAAGGAGTGCTGTAAATGAGAGGAGAAAGTATACACAGATTAAAAGGAAGGATTTTGAAAAGTTCAAGACAAAAGCAGGTGGCTCATGCACTTCTCAATATGGACGGAAAAGCCTTCTCCATTGATGGTGTAATTGAGATATGATGCTTCTCTAGATGGAAATTAGACAGTGGCAATAAATTTATAACAATAAATTTATTAGTTAGTTGTTGCAAAGTTTCCATTTTCAGGGATTTATGTGAAGCTGAGATTGTGTGATTTGTCCAGCTGTTCTACAGGTAATTTCAGGCATAAAGTTCAATGGTTTTAGGCAGAATAAGGGGCATAAAGTCCTCGACAGTATGCTTAGTTTGCAGGCTCCAGGTGCCTCTGGTTAGAAGGAAATGCATCAACGGTAATTTGCCACAGTGGCAGCACTTCTCACCCGTTTGGATGAGATTTCAAGCTCAAGCCTCATATTGACATGTTTGTGTGGGGCACGAATTCAATTGTATGAAATTAAAAATAATAAAAAAAGGGAATGCAGGAGTTTTTAAATTTATGACTACTTGTACGTTTCAGCAAATGGTTACTTCAGAGTGTCGGTTGGGGATTTTCTCAAAGGGAAGCAGAAGCTTTTATAAGATAATGTCTCAAAGATTATATTCATGGTCTTGGGAGGACTGCTACGGAGAAATAAAATAGACCCACCAATGCTTTCAAGAACAATATTGGATATCCAAAGAAACTTTCTCACCTATTGAAATCAAAATGTACAAGCTGCATATCTTCTGATATTTCCACTTCAACAGTGGCATGGGGGCGAGTCTACGGTTGCAAGAAATAAGGAAAAACAAGTATCAGAAAGACTACAAGGAAATAATCTCAGAGACACACACTATTAGTATGCAAATTTTCTAATTTAAAGCTTCTTCCTTCTTTAAAATTTGACAGTTAAAGAAACACAATTCAATCCATTAATCCCAAAAGCCTTGATTACAAACTACCCAATCCATTTTCCATAACATAATACCCTTAACCCTAATTAACTAACTAACCTAACCTTCTAACACATGCTCCGCTATTTATTACATAACACTTACCTTTAATTCAATTTTAACAAGGGTGCAGTCTCCTTAAGTTCGACAACTATGATTCCTACCATGATACATAACATAAAATTTTGAAAATATAATCCCAAACAAATGGTCTGAGAGTTCGGCAAACTAACAGTGCTAGCTGATTATATAATTGGAGCAAATAAAGTATTTTACTGCGAATGTGATGAGAGTTCACCCACAAAAACCATGTCAGACAACAAGAATGTTTAAACCAAGAAAAAAGGGGGCAACACTTTAATATGAACAGGTTCACCAAAAGAATCAGAAGATAATGAGAAGATAGCATACCTGTACAAGAATAAAAGGTAAGGCTACCCCTCCACTGGGAGCATTTCCTGAGCCATATAATTGTTCATTTCGTTGTACGAGATTCTGAAGACCTATGTACTTGATGCAATAAGACAAGGAGTCAGCAAACAGACACTAATCAATATACTAGAAGCCATGTGTCAGGTACTTCTAACCAACAACACATTACAATATAAAAAACTACAAATTCCTTGAACTGGCAAATTGGTATTTCGTTCCCAAAATTGAATCCATTAGTGGCCACTGGCTTACTTGCTCCTCCAGCTCCTGCAGGTAGGCAGCTTTCTTTTCAGTCCGACTCCTAAGCTGAAGGCGCTCTGTCTGGATAAATTAAATTAGAGGGGTCATAACCCTTCTTATATTTTTGTATTATCTCAGAACATTACAGGGAAAGCATGAACCAATTGACCCATAAAAGATCATATGAAATTGTATGCAAACCTTTAATTCTTCAATATCATTTGGACTTGTATGAGGGAGACCCTTCCATTGAATTTCCTTTTTATCCTTGGAAATTATATCCATTGCCATGAGAACATTCAAAGCATCATAAACCCTTCGACGAATGTTTTTCTCATCATATTGTTGCTGTCAAATATTTGCCCTCAGTTAGTCCAGAACATCTAACTTAAACTTTCAGAATATTGCAATTGATATTATTAAGAGCAAACCTGATCAGGAGTTGAAAGGCTACTGCTTGGGTCAGAAAATTCGGCCACAAGTTCATCTGCAACCTATAAGAATAATTATGATCTTCAGATATATTAAATTAAATCATAACAAACAAATAGGATATTAACAACCTGTCCAGAGGAAGAGAAGACAATATTTTGCAAAGAATTATCAGTTCATAATTTCATGTAACATGTTGGGAAACAAAGAAGTACCTGGAAAAATACATACCAGGCCAAAAGATTTCCCTTGTCAATCTCCCCCCCCCCCAACCCACTCACCCCTCAAACAATTCTAACATACAGATGCCAAAAGAACTCTCCTAAACAGTGACATGTACATTAATAATAATTTGCAACCATGCAAATTATTGTTGTTATATTTCATCAGTTTTTTAATTTCATCCCACCAGTTAAACTTATTGCCCCTATTGTAATACAGCAAACAGCAATCCTGCATCAATGCCAGATAGACCCTTGTACCTTTCATTTAATATGCAACATCAATAAAATGTTTGGTAGTTCCAGAGTTCACTGATTGGGAATCCCATTTGAAATCCAAGGCCAGCTAATAATATCTAATTTCACAGTTACTATAAAAGACTATTGTAGATGAAGAGGGTTTAGCACGCATTACACAACTGCAAGTCATAGCTTGACGAATTCTATCATGAGACATCAACTTATTCTGATAGAACACTATGACCATGTACAGTAGAAAGAAGAGAGAATTAGGAGGGTATGGGATGGTTCTATCATGAAGAGGAAGTAACTTCCCTTGTGTCTCGTCATAGGTTGTCTAATGTGTTGACAATTATCTGAGTTAGTTGTGTTGTTTGTTGTTGATTTCTCATGAGGGTGCACCATCAATTTCCTAGGAGTTAGTTATGTTGAGTTATTTTAATGTCAGTTATTTCCTTGAAATATATGTTCTTGCTCTAACTATTAGACCCCGTTTGCTTTACTAGAAGCATTTTAAAAGAAGAGGAAGAGGAATGTGCTTCAAAAGTATGCTTGGTAACTAGAAAAGAATGAATGGAATCTAGAAATCATTTTTCTCTGAAATTCATTTAAAAACCTAGAAAGAATATATAAACCCTGTCATTTCTTCCTCATTCTTCACTTCTTCGATTCATGGAAACACCAAGCACATAACGAAGGCCGTCATGTATAATCATACAATTACAAGATGACAAATCATCAAATTTTAACAAAAATTTAAATCTAAAAAATTACAGATCTAACACCACCGCCAAAAATTTGTCTTCCCTTTCTAGTCAATGATCGCAAGTGCAAAATCTTGTACTGTGTCAACTTCAAAACTTTGAAACCCATAGCCTCAATTGCAAGATGACAGAATGAACAGCAAAAAAATTACAATACAAAACCAGAAAGATGTAGATCTAGGAGGAAACTCAATTTGCTGAAAATTCAATCCCATTAACATTTCAGTGAGAACCATTAAGCTTGCCATCAGATTTTTGAACTCGTGCTCCTCATCGCTAGTCGTAGTCACATCTGATTGGGGATGGAAAAAGGGGTGAGTGATGGATGCACAGTGAGGGTGACTGCCGGGGAAGGTGGAGAGTGAAGGTTGGAGAATGTGGGGTAAAGTCAGAAGATCACATCTGCATTCTCCATTGTCGATGAAGACGGTGGGTTCCACTCCATAGGGACAGAATCGGGATGAAGATTATTTTCCAAGGAAAATATAATTTTCCATTGGCTCAGGTTAGGAAATGATTTTTCCAGCCTCTGCCTTGAAAATCAATTCATAAGAAGCCAAAATCATGCAAATCAGAGCACAGAAAATGCTTTTTAATATTCCTTTTCCTTTTCATGAGCCCTCCTTCCACTGAACCAAACAAGACCTAGAGAATGGGTGTGAAACATAATTCTGTCTAATATCTTGGAGGTTCTACCTTTGGCTTTATTAGACAATGAACTTCAGATTCCAGTTCATAGTCTAATAAGGAAATATTTCATTTCACTTCATTCTCACCATTCCTCTATTTCTTCTTGATTTCCCAAGAAGTTCCCTAGAATTTACTATAAGATCCACTGATATTCCACATAATCTATCAGATTCACTACTAAAATTTGATCACCTAGATATGGCTACTCACAACTATCCCACCGCCTTAAGACAATAATACCGCTTGGCAAATTACCTTTTTTTTGGTCCATCAACAACTGATTGATTATACAATCCACTGCATAAAATTGAAGCAAAAAATTGATACATGCAACAGATACTGAAGTAACCACCTAACCTCATTGTAAGTGGTTCTTCCCTTACTTTCCACCTTCTCACAAACTGCAGAGAAAAAACAAATTACCTAAGTGAACATGAGCAGCAACTAAAGAAAAACTCTCAGTGTTATGAGCAAAAGCATATAAACTAGTCTACTATCAGTTTGCAGTTATTAAAGCGCACAAAATGCAACTCAGCAAGGGCAACATTAAAAACAATAACAAAATGGTGAGATGGATAGATTATAAACCTTTCATGCTAAACTGGCGGAGCCCTCTTCCACTCTTGTCACCTCCAACAGCACGTTGTTCTCTCTTTTTCTTCTTGCTCCTATTTGAAAACTAAGAATAAGTTAAAATAGAATAACTGTGTAAACAACAAACAAAACAGCATCTAGAGATTTGTAAAATCACATGCATATAATTGACAGTTGCAAGTATTAGTTAAAATTCATATCCAGTATCTAATTCTA
>QFDD01007764.1:0-12870 GCA_006871305.1 Vachellia collinsii | reverse complement strand
AAATCCCATTCAACTCTGTCATAGGCTTTATTCATATCCAATTTAATTGCCACCTCATAAGTCCCTTCTCTTTTAGTTCGCATATGATGGAAAAGTTCATGCACAACAATAATGTTATCTTGAATTAATCTTCCTGGGACAAAAGCTCGTTGTCTCTCATCAATAATCTTATCCAACAAACCTTTCATCCTATTAGCCAAGATTTTAGAAAAAATTTTATAGGAGAAATTACACAAACTGATAGGGCGATAGTCACTAACATTTTCCGGACAATCTATTTTGGGTATCAAAACAATGTCAGTCTCATTAATCTGTTTTAGAGAAAAACCCTCCCTAAAAAATTTCCGGATAAGGTCACATACCTGAGGGCCAATAATATTCCACATGTTTTGATAGAAGGCTCCAGTATACCCATCAGGACCAGGAGCCTTCGTCCCTCCTAACTGGAACACAGCTTTTCGCACTTCCTCATTAGAAATAGGTGCCATAAGGCAAGCATTATCCTGATATGTAACCCTTACATTAATGCAATTCAGCACTTCCTCAAAATCTCTACTCCCACACGTAGCAAATAGAGCCTTGAACGATGCTGCAAAGCAGTCCCCAATCAACTCCTCCTTTTCCAGCCATTGTCCCTGACCATTTCTTAGTCTTGTAACCTTGTTCCTACACCTTCTACGAATAGTTGACATATGGAAGAAACGACAATTCTGATCCCCGCGTTTTAACCAACTCACCCTTGACTTCTGAGCCCAGAATTCCTCTTCCTGTTCCCATAATTCATTTATTTCTTTTTTCAGCTCCTCCACTTTTCTTGTTGTATCGCCATTCCAATCTTGTCCCAAGCACTCTTGCACCTGTGTCACCAGCCTACTAATCATTTTTTGGCTGTTTTTAAACTCCTTGTTGCTCCATCTAATTAATACCCCCTTCAACCTTTCCAATTTCAGGACGAACTCAGCCAGATCTTTCTCATTCTCTCCACTACCCCAACTGTTCTGAACCAGCCCCAATAAGTCTGGATGTGTCAGCCACCTTTTATCAAATCTAAATAGTGGAGGAGTCTTTTCTTCCTTGTGGTCAAATTCTACCAATATCGGACAATGGTCTGAGCCAAAGTTCAACTTATGATTACTGTTTCAGTTTCTACTTTTGTTTATGATATTGTACCAATTGTATAAGTAAACTTGCATCCGTACATACTTTTTTTTTTTTTTGAGCAAACACATACTTATTTGAAGTGTTTTGTGTTATTTTAATTATTTAGCTATGACTTTCTTAATTTCAGAAAATTAATCATGATTCGATATTTATTTATGTACTCTTTACTTATTTCAGCGTTGAATTATGTTATAGAATTTCATTTACCTTTTTTTTTTTTTGCCGAGTGTAGAACTTCATTTACCTACTAATTACTCCCTCTAGCCTTATATATAAAATATATATAACTAAATTATGTTAATTAAAAAGCTAGTTAAAATTGGTAAACAACAATAAACATGTAAGAAATTTTTTTTTTTTAAAAATATGCTTATTTATGCAGTGACTGAAAGAGAATGAATGAGAAAAATATTTGAGTGAAAGATAATGAACACACCGATATAACATGTAATTAATCGGTGTAAAAGTTAAAAAATTAAAATTTTAAACTTCTTCTAAGTATATTTTATAAATACATCTAAAGACTACTTTGAAAAATTATATTTTATATGCATTTTTCTTTTGTCTTTATTGTAAATTACTTTCAACTATTTCACGAAAACTACAATTGATGATTAGTTAAATTTTTGGGGATGAATTTTTTTAAAACTCTTTTCTTATTTAAAAGCATATAGTAACACTACGTTACATTAGACTTTGAATCTTTTTCTAATAAATTGAAATATGGTAATATTTAAAAAGAATAATTAATTACTCATTAAGTGATGTATACATAAGACCATTAGTTGTTATTTTTGGGTGAACTAAGACCATTGATTTCTTCTTGAAGGTATATAGAAAAATTGGGGGTACAAGACTTGAGATGGAGTATTTGTATTTCACAGAGTAGAAATGAACTTGCCCTTAGTTGACCAAAAAATAAAAAAAAAAATAAAAAAGAAAGAAAGAAAGAAATGAACTTGTTGCCCTTCATCTGCATGCTACAATGATCTATTGGGAGACAATGACTCAAAATGTGAGATGAGTCAAGAACGGATCTATGACTTAGGATTTGTGGCCAAATCAAAAACAAGCTAGAGAATGGGAGGCCAAAGCAAGTAGGAATTTGGAAACCAACATGAGCTTTTCAAATCTGTCCCCTGTGATGATTGGAAACTCAACATTTTGTGGGAATTCAATTTCCAGCAACAGCACGGATCAAATCCTTCGTAAGAACCTCATCTCAATGCTTCAGAAGAGTAAATCCATGAATCATGCCCGATCAATTCATGCCAGAATCATAAGGAAAGGACTCGATCAAGATCCTTTCCTCGTCTTCGAACTCGTCCGACTTTACTGTAAAATCAGTTCCATTCATTATGCCACCAAGGTCTTTCACAACACTGAAAACCCTAACGTCTACCTCTTCACCGCTCTTATTGATGGTTTGGTTTCCCTTGGTTTTTACAGCGATGCTCTTAACTTGTATACTCAAATGGTTAACCTGTTGATTTTGCCTGATGAGTACGCGATCACTTCAGTTTTGAAAGCTTGTGCTCTTCTATGTGCTCTTGGCTATGGCAAAGGAGTTCATTGCCAGGTTCTGAAATCTGGGTTGAGTCTAAACCGATCAATAGCGTTAAAGCTTATGGAACTATATGGGAAATGTGGTAGATTGGAAGATGCTCGGAATGTGTTTGATAAAATGTCTGAGCGTGATGTTGTTGCATGCACAGTTATGATAACTTGCTATTTTGATCACGGGCTAACTCAAGAGGCAATGGATTTATTTAGTAAGCTAAGATCAAGCGACACAGTGTATTGGACAGCGGCGATAGACGGGTTGGTAAAGAATGGGGAGTTAAATAAGGGTTTGGAGATGTTCAGAGAAATGCTGGCAAAGAATGTGAAGCCTAATGAAGTCACCTTTGTTTGTGTTTTATCTGCTTGTACGCAGTTGGGTGCTTTAGAGCTGGGTCGATGGGTACACATATACATGAGCAAGTGCAATATCAAGATGAATCAATTCATTGTTGGTGCTTTGATCAATATGTATTCGAGGTGTGGTGATATCAACGCAGCAGAGTTGTTGTTCGAAGAGCTGAAGGTGAGAGACCTGACCACTTACAATTCCATGATTGTGGGGTTGGCTATGCATGGGAAGAGCATCGAGGCGATCGAGTTGTTCAGGGAAATGGTAAGGCGGCGACTCAAGCCAAATAGAATCACTTTTGTTGGTGCCTTGAATGCTTGCAGCCATGGAGGTTTGGTGGAGCTCGGTTATGAGATAATTCAATCAATGGAAATAGAATATGGGATTGAACCACGAGTACAACACTATGGTTGCATGGTTGACTTACTTGCTAGGGTAGGCAGGCTTGAAGAAGCTTATAATTTCATTAGCAAAATGGGAGTTCAACCTGATAGTAGAATGCTCTGTTCTTTATTAAGTGCTTGTAAAATTTATAGAAACGCGGAGGTTGGAGATCGTGTCGCGAAACTATTGAGCGATTGTAATTTCTTAGAATCTGGGTCGTACATGATGCTGTCAAATTACTATTCTTCATCAGGAAGATGGAATTTTGCTGCAAATGTGAGAGAGAAAATGGAGAAGGAAGGAATCTTGAAGGAACCAGGTTGCAGTTCCATTGAAGTAAATAGTACAGTTCATGAATTCTTTTCAGGAGACCAAAGACACCCTCAAAGAGAAAGAATCTATGAGAAGTTAGAGGAGCTGAACTATTTGGCAAGTTTGGAAGGCTATGTAGCTGCAACAGAATTGGCTTTACATGATGTTGATGATAACAAGCAAAAAGAGTGGGCTTTGGCTGTTCATAGTGAGAAGCTTGCAATATGCTATGGCTTAATTTCAACTGAGCCATGCACGCCATTAAGGATAATGAAGAATTTAAGGATTTGTAATGACTGCCATTTAATGATCAAGCTTATAGCGAAAATCACCAGTAGGAAAATTGTCGTTAGAGATCGGAGTAGATTCCACCATTTTGAAAATGGTGTTTGTTCTTGTAAGGATTATTGGTGAGAAGGAAACAAAAGAATCTCACTTTGTATTTAGATACAATTCATGAAGTGTATAGGCTGTGAAATAGTAACTAGCGAATAAGGGTGAATGCTACAAAGATTTAAATCAATTTGTAATTAAACGTTAAAAATCTCATTTTTCATTTAGGGTTACTATAGAGTTTGCCTCCATTCTTGTTTTGGTCCATGTTGTATCAAATTAAAGGTTTTGGTACCTCAAATTTTCTTTTATCTAAAACGCTAGTCCCCCTCAATTTAGTATTAATTATGAAATAGTAAAATGTGATTCTCAAATAAGAACTTGAAAAGCCACTTGAATGATACCCATTTATTTTTATTAAATGATTGTCAATTTTGACTTGATAGGATCAGAAGTTGAAAAGTTAAAAATAATATTATCAAGTTAATAATATATTTATATCAAGTAATTTTTTTTTTTCTATTTTCAGGTGTTTAAAGTTTAAACAGAACTTATTGTTGAACTTACACATGAATATGTCAAAAAAAAAAAAAGTTGCATATTACTTAAAGATTGAGGAGATTTTAGGATATTCTAAGATGTAAAATTAAGCTAATAAAATGGTGGAAAATATGAATATTTAGAACCGATGATGGTTGGAGCATTTATGCTGCATTTTAATTATTTTTTGTTTTGTTTTTTCAACTAACCATATTGAAGTGCCATAAATCACCATAATTGTCAACGGTTAGAAATTATAATTTAAGGTTAAAGTATACATTTAGTTTTTTATATTTACATCAAGTTTCAATTTGATCCTTTAAGTTTAAAAGGTACACTTTTAGTCCCTTATCATTAACACCATTAGTTTTACTTAACGGAAAATGTTAATTCAATCACTATTCTATAATTAAATGATGTTAAAATGTAATTAAATACTGATTATTTAATGTACTTATTTTTATATTTGAAAATTTAACTATATTTTATCAGCATTTAATTGCAAAATCACCATTTAAATTTGTTAAGTCGCCATTTTTCGTTAAGTAAGACTAACAGTGTTAATATTAAAGGACTAAAAATATACTTTTTAAATATAAGGGACTAAACTGAAACTTGAGATAAACTTAAAGGACTAAATGTATACTTTAACCTTTAATCATTATTAAGCTACTCTTAATCAACTTACGGCTTATCAATGGTCATACATTCCTTGCCTATTATAAAGGCAATACGTGATGCGTGGTCAGCGGACCCCAAGGTCATGTATGCACCAAGCTCTATCACTCATTGATCCATGCATGGCATGGGACAAGCATAGTTTTTATATTAAGAGGTCTTTAATTGATGTTTTATGATTTTAAATCTTAAGAATAATATTAATATTATTTTTATTGGTGCTAAAGTGTCATCCTTCCCCAGGCCTAGTAATGGAAATACAGGGTTGGGTCTACCAGCCTGCCAAATTTGGTTAGTTAGGATTGGTAAAATGCCAACCCGTTGGGGGTAGGCTCTTTCAGCCTGCCTAACCCCTTTCTTTTAAATAATATATTTAAAATATATAAAATAATATGATATATGCTTTTTTTTTTATATTTTTTCATCTCAATATTTTTTTAGAAAGAAAAAAGTAATACTAAATTCTATTTTTATTCGATAAACAATACCTAATATATTTAAAAGTAGCATAACTATTAATTTTTTTATGTCAATTATCTATAATACTATATTTAAAATTACAATAAAATATTAATATTTATATATTTTTAAATTATAAGAAGATGTAGCGAGATAATGTTATTTTTTTATCAAAATAAAATAATATTGTATAGTAAAATTTTTTTTAATTATATTATATTATATTTTTAATTAATTATCTGTTTTTGGCGGGTTAACCTGTCAATCTACTATGATGAGTTCGGGTTGGCATTTTACCGGTCCATTGAGGGTGGGTTCTTTCAACCTATCCTGCCCAACCAGCAGGTTGAGACGAGTCGACCCGTAACCCACTAGTTGGCACATTTTCCCATCCTTACTCAGGTCTAATGATAGTAATAGAGGCATTTCCAGTTCCCACCAAAATGGAAGAGCCAAAAAGTTCAAATCTCGTCACTCAGGACAAGAAAAGCTATCAGTTGCAGATTCAATTCCATTTTACCACCCCAAATACCGCATTCTCTCCCCATTTGTTCTCCGATCGCAGGAACCCTATCTGCCACCCTCAGAACCATCCTCCTCCTTTCGATCAATATCGGAATCCCAGCTCTGTTTCATGCTTCCACGATTTCTCTTTCTTTGCTGGAAATTGGAATGTAGTCTCTGAATCTATGGAGGTCATCGAGGAGTTAGTTCAGCTTTCGGATTCTATGCGCCAAGCTGCTTCTGTGCTTGCCGATGAAGATGTTGATGAGACGACACCCAGTAAGCGGCCTTCCACATTCCTCAATGTCGTTGCCCTCCGCAATGTGGTAAGTTCCTATATATTGGTTGCTATATTTTCAGTGCAGGGTTGTAGAATTTTTGATCCGGTTGTTGTTAGACAATGCTCCCTGTTTGGATTGGGACTTTGGTATTCTGAACAGAGAGAGTCTTGGTGTGTGAACCAAAAACATTATTATCTCTGAGGAAGTTGCATTTGGTATCAATGTTGTGGAATAGGTTTCATGTGGTCTTTGATAAGTCGTTGAGCCTGGAAAATAGATGGAATTCACAGATTATAGTTCATGGAATCCAAATTTCTAATGGATTATGGAGCTTTTGACTGGAAGAGAATCAGATGGGATAGTGAGTTCGTTAGCATTTGTGTAGTTACATTGTAATCTTTTTCTTTATTTATTTTGCTTCTAGGGTAGATAATCTTTCAGATATAATACAAATCGCTAATTACTGGCAATTCAAAAGGGTGGATAGTTAGTCAAAGAATTTAAAGTTTTTTCATATCTAAACGGAGATTGAACTCCCGATGTTGATTAATGGCAGGTGAGTTTTTATCACTTAACCACATGCATTGGTTATGTTGTACTCATTTTCTTCTTATTGCATCTACAATGCACAATTTTTGTTGGCAATGCTCAAAATAGTAATTGTGCAAGAAAATATTAAAGGTAAATATGTAAAAATAATTTAAAAGTTTTTGCAAAATTGCACTGGTTGTAAGGAAGTTATCGAATGATCATTTTGGGTATGAAAATTTTAAAATGAGACATTTTAAATCTTACCGTTAAAAATGATAACGTTTATTATCAATCCCTTATAGGATAGGATAGTTAACTTTAATGATTAATATTAATATTTTTAACAATAGGATCTAAATTATCTCATTTTAAAATTTCCGAATCCAAAATAATCGGACAGAACCCTGGCGGTAGGCCCTTGCTTTTCTGCTAATACATATGCCATTGCTGCCCTGTCATTGCAAAAACCTCTTTATTTTATTATGCGTTTTTATCTCTACAACACGTGTACAGGTTTCTTTTAATCCCTTCATTTCTTTTTATTGACTTTTTAGAGTATGTGAAGGCTTCGAAATTAGAGGGCTGTGTGATTCAACAAAGTTAATGAAAAGTTTGTGTATTTTTCTTTGCTTTTAAAAGGATTGCATGAGTTTTAAAAATAATGTCAAAAGAAGAAATATTAGTTGCAATTTTAATTTAGTAAGTTGCAAATTACAGAATATAAATATAAAATATTTGAAAAAAAATAATTTGATAATGTAAATTTATATATTTTATTTTAAAATATTTGACACTAATATTCCCTAATTTGACACATCATTAGTATTAATTTGTAACTTATAACGCATGCGTGATTGAGGAATTTGTCATTATCGCTGGAAGAACTTTGACATTACTTAAACAATTGTAGCCACAACTTTGGATCACAAACAACCGACACATACTAGTAAAACTTGGGGTCACAATCAAATAAGACATAGGACATAAAATTTGAAATCTGGGCAAACTTATGAGTTGGAATGAACATTTTTCAATTGAGCATATAAATTACTTATAATTATAAACATTAACTTGTTTAGATCAAAATACAATTAATAAGTTGACCCCATCACTTTTTTTATTGGGAAAAAAAAATGTTTTTTGAATAGTCGATTCAATTCCGCAGTTTGCCTACGTAAAATTCCAATGAGTTAGTCCAAAAACAATACTTTTAAAAAATATAAGATGGAATATTTTTATTGGATAGAGTATATATGAGTTGGTACTCAAGAAGTACCTAAGTATCTCTTTTTTTAAAAAAATATCTTTTAAATAGTCAATTCAATTCGGCAATTGGCCTACCTAGATTCCAATGAGTTAGTCAAAAAACAATACTTTTAAAAAATATGTGAGGTGGAATATTTTTATTGAATAGAGTATATATCAGTTGGTAGTAGCTAAGTCCCTTTTATGGGGGGATCTTTTAAATAGTCAATTCATTTTGGCAATTCGGCTACGTAAATTCCATTGAGTTGGTCCGAAAACAATACTTTTAAAAATACCTCTAACTATATAAAACGTGCACGCGAACATGTAAATTATTATTCACCAAGAAGATTACGTAAGCACATATAAATTGCACATAATAAAGACCAGCTTGTTTAATTTAAAATACGGCTATCGAATCTTATTTTGCTCACTCAATTGGTAAATCAGACTCTTCTTGCCAAGTGGGTTTGGAGGATTTTAACATCTGAAGCTCATTCTCTTATTGTTTCTTATCTTAAAGTCAAATACATTGACTATTCTAAGGATTAGATTGTTAAACATCTGTAAAATTCTTCATGGATTTGGAAGGATTTATTAGAATATGCTAATTTTATTATCAGGAATTTAGAATGGAAAGTTACTTCTGGTACACTTTTCCCTCTCAAAAACCACTTGTGGTGGCCTATGCATTGAGATCTAGTCCCATCTATGAATCTTCAAAATGTGAATGATCTCATACTGCATTCTTCTTCCAACTTTGTTCCAGCAAAATGGAATGTTTCCTTGATCTGAAGCTTATATTCCTCTCAAGTTGCTAATAAAATTATCTCAATTCCAATATCTTTCTTATCTCATGAAGACTCCTTCGTTTGGAAAGGAAACTCTTCTGACGTTTACACTTCCAAAGATGGTTTCAATAAAAATTTAGTAGATCGTTTCCCATCTCCTTTAGCTATTGATCAATTTTGGAAGTTCTTATGGTCAATTTCACTTCCGTACAAATCATTGTTATTAATTTGGAAGTTTATTCATAAGGCATTGCCTTCTTTTGACATTTAAAGGGTCATCATCTTAATACATCGGGCTATTGTCTTTTTGGGTGTGAATGATGGGAAACACTTGATCCTCTCTTCATCTCCTGTCCTTTTGCTAGATCAATTTGTTATGGTTGTTTCTCTATAAAGATTGATGCTCTTGATTTGTCTTCATTCCATACTTGGTTGTAAAGAACTATATAAGATCTTTATGAAGATGACAAATTGTTCTTACTATATTGTATAATTGTCCTCTTAAATACATTATGGCACAAAAGAAACTTAGTTATTCATCAAGGCATATCTTTATCATTAGAATTGGTTATTAGAGAGGTTATTGGTAAGGTTGAATACAATTTCATGGTTTTTTCCTCCAAAAATCCAAATGATATGTCAAAGACAAATTGTTCATTCCTTCATCAACTTAGATCCATGGATATCTGGACTCTAATCCTTCACAGAAGAAAAGAAAGGAGATAATCTGTATGCGATATTCTTATCCTAAGATTTGGCTCCCCTCTTTGGCACTTCTGTTGGAAAAAAGAATCTCATAACTTTTTCTCTTTTCTTCTACTTTGCCTTAGAGCAATCCTCCATTGGATGTACAAATTTTTTGCAAGATCATAGACCTTTAGACATCATCTGCACTAACAAGCTGAGCATTAACATTCAGAATATTGCTAGAGATCTTCACAACATTGTCTGCAGAGATATTAATATTATGCTTAGATCTTTTTCTGTAGTAACTTCTTTTTTAGGCTCACCTTCCCTCTTTTTTAATGTTTTTAGAAATACTTTATGTCCTATTTCTTACTATATTTTATAACTTTCCTACACTTTATTAATATTATTTTGCCTTTCATCCAAAAAAATTACGTGAACTTCTCCTTTATTTTAAAAATAAATATTTTAGTTCAGGCCATTAACACTTCAATCAGAGTTTAAGAATGTATTATTTAATTAAATATATATTAAAATAATTTAATATATTAAAATTGTTTCACATTATAATCAAGTAAAATAATTTAGTATTATTATGAAATTTCAGAAAAGAAGAGCATAGAAAGGAATTAGAGAGAGAGAGAGAGAGTCATTTTTATTTATTATATAAAGTACAAAGTACATAAATGATATCTTTTATCTATAGGCATAGCTTTAATATCAAAGCTAATTAATTCTATGATTATAGGAGATAATATAAGAATAAATGCGATCATATGAGATTTTTGGAAGATGCCTAAATGTATGCCTTATTAAAAAAATTCAATTAAGAAAAATTTGGTGAGACAAAAATCTAGTAAAAGAAACATAGTACTTTCGATAAATCGATGTATATTTATATATATGATTTCTAGCTATATAATAACATATACTCATAATTTTAGTAATTATATCAAAGTAATATAATTTTGATAGTAACTAAACATGTGCTTTCAAAACAATTCTAAAGCATCAACACATTATATATGGATAATATTTCATATCCACAATAAAAGTCAATATTCACATTATTTTTGCGTATTTATATCAAGATAAATACACACAACAGATAATAATATACAACATGAAAAATAAAGCACTCAATACATTTAATACTTCATTATTAATTAAAATATGAACAAAAAATTAATAATTTAATCAGAATTGAGCGGTTGCGGGAGATCATTGCTTTATAACCATGATAATGATGAGATGCTGCTACTTAAAAAAAAAACTATCCTCTAATAAGGGGCATGCAAAGATACAAATTTTTGTTCTAGGAAGTAGATTAATAAGTTTTTCCTTTCTCTCCAATGTGCTTAGAGAAAGTTATGTACTTTAAATATTTTTATCAATATCAAACAGACAAACATATTGTATAAGAAATCATATATATTATCTATAAATCATGAACAGTAAATTCTATTTCAATATATAATGCATGGGAAAACAGAAATATAAAATCATCAAAATAAATAAGTAAAGTAGAGTAGATTATGAACCTGACTCTTAGGCCTTGTTTGGTTTAACGGAGGGAGGGAATGGTAGGTGGGGTTAATTAAAGGTAGGTGATGTTAGGAGAGAGGAGGTTATAAACTTTGTTTGGTTCAAAGGGAGGTGAGGGTAGGGAAGATATTTTAATAATTGTTGTTTGGTTCAGAAGGGGAGGTAAGGGGAGTAAATTTTAAATTGACAGTTCTACCCTTATAATTTTATTTATATTTTTTTTCTTTTTATTCATAATATTTATATTAAAATAACCATTTTATAAAATGTTTGAATTAAAAAAAATCGTATTACTTGATAAAATAATTTTATATAATCTTTAAAACAACATAATATTAATTTTAACACCCAACCGAACAATGCCTTAGGTGAAGATTCATGTTGTTAACATGTTATGAAATTAAGTAAAAGGAAGATAAGAGAAAGAGAGAGAATTAGAGAGCAAAAAGAAATAACTTTTATTCACTATATTCAGTATAAAGTACATAAGAGATGCATTCTATTTATAAGTATGGCTTTACAATACTAGTGTAAATCAATTCCATGATTATAAGAGATACTATATGGATATGTGAGATCATGGGGCATTATGAAAAGATATGATCATCTACATAATATTCATAACATTTTTAAGAAATATTTATGTTAAAAGGGGTATTTTGATCAACGTGAAATGATATTGAGTTATTCAACCGGGGGATGTGTACCATACTTTTTAAATTTTGAGAGTTGTCTATATAAATTTTCCAAATAAAAAAAAAGTCTATGCAATTTAGGTTAAACAGAGAGAAGAGAGAAAATCGGTTAAGTAATTTAACCACAATAAAAATTTTAAAATCCCTTGAAAGTAGTCAGCGTTTTTTACAATAACCATTTTTATGTTTTATCTGAAAATTTCGATTTATATAAACATTTAATCTATTTTGAAAACATAAATAAACCTCTCTTGAAATATAAAAACCTCCCCTGTAAGTTTGACTCTGAAAATTTTGTTTTGGACCAAAACACTGCACAGTAACATACAAAACATTTATATTATATTTATCCCAAAAATTATTTTTTTATACAACATAAAAATAATTCTAATACATGTATTTTCAAACTTTCTATATGTTATAAAATCCATTGTTTTGATAATGTTATAAAATTTTATTAGATTATCCATCCGGACTGAAATAGTCAAGTTGTTGGTTTTCCTTTTGTTATAGAAATTAATCACTATAAAAACTTATTTATTTAATTGACTAAAAACATATTTCAAATGCACAAGAAATAAGAATCCCTACATTATTAGGAACATGACCCATTGAATAAAGCTTTAGTACCAAATCTACCACTAAATTTCCTTTCCTAAACATTCAAACCTAAAGTAGTTTTTAACAAGTTTCCTTGTAATAATAAGGTTATAAGAATATTTTTTGTAGTAAAAAATCACATTTTTTTAGAGTATAGATAATCATGTATTAGTGTAGATTGTAATTCCTAGACAAACATTTTTCATAATATT
>QFDD01007763.1:0-12391 GCA_006871305.1 Vachellia collinsii | reverse complement strand
CCGAACTCGAGC
Source organism: Vachellia collinsii (assembly GCA_006871305.1). NCBI lineage: Eukaryota > Viridiplantae > Streptophyta > Magnoliopsida > Fabales > Fabaceae > Vachellia > Vachellia collinsii. The sequence goes on along the minus strand of QFDD01007763.1, from coordinate 12,379 downwards.
ATTTATATATGAAACTGATGAAGAGGGGTCTCTAAGGAATACAATACGAGAAGGAAAATATTAGAACCCAAAGAAGATAAGAGCAAGGTAAAGGATACTGTCTCGCTATGGATAGTTTTTTAATAGATGAACGCTTTACAAGAGTGCGATCTAAGAACTCTTCAAGAGAAGCTCTTGAAAAATGGAGGAACCTATGCGGCATAGTGAAGAACCCTAAACGACGCTTTCGTTTCACCGCCAATCTCTCCAAGCGAGATGAAGCGAATGCTATGCGTCGTACCAATCAGGTATTTCTATCTTGTGTCAATTCAATCGTTCATGTATGGTTCATTGTTGGAGACTATTGGGACAGATTCAAGATGCTTATTGTTTGAATCGGACCTTGGTTCAAAACAATACGAACAGTGAATTTTACTTCCATCAAATCCAAACTTTCTGTTCTCCACTTCTCTGTTCTTTTGACTTGCCTTCTACCTGCCCTTCAACTCTATTCCGTAAAACTGCGAGAAATGAATTAGACTAAATCTTCGTGCTCGGCACAGCAACATACTAAAAAGTAAAAAACATCTCTAAATGATATTTTCTCGAAAGAGATATTGCAAGTTTTAAATTGCGTTATATAAGGACAAATGTATCTCAGTGACTCATTTTTTTATCACGTGTCCTTGCTTCTGTATTTGCTTCATAGATAGCAGTATTTCATCAGACTTATTTTTTTTCTTATGGGGTGGGGAGGGGATAAATGCAATACAAAATAAGGCTGTGATTTCAAAATATTTTAAATTCACGTGGCAGAAGATTTCCCCCTTTTGTGGCGGGGAAAAAAAGAAATTTTTTATTTAGCCAAAACGTCAAGACAGAGAAACAATGCTTCTTTTCCATTAATTATGCAAAAAAGATTTTTTTTTGTTTTTTATAATTTATGGCCGGAGATGCTTATTGAGAGGAAGAATGTTCCAAAATGTAGCCGAACTAGCAGATTTGTACTTGGTTTAAAAACGTACTCCTTGGAAGCTTCTCTTGATTAGACCTACAGAAGAGTGTGTGTGTGTGTTTTAAATTTATAAGTTGTACTGTGCACACGCAATAAACCGTATGGCTTACTGTATGAGATTTCGTGCAATACGGAGGCCCCACCATGAAGTGTTATGTAATGCAGTTAACAAGTTAAACTTTTTTTTATATGCATGTTTAATGCAACTCGAGAGAATCAGTACTAGTCTGATGCTTTTGCCTGATGAGCGATTTCAAAATAAAGGCACTATCAATCTACTAATACTTGGCCATAAATTTTAAGGGAATTAGAAATAGTACAATGTTGAAGTTGATGTGGGTTGGAAATGCCTTCCCGACACAGTTATATTCTCTTGATTTTCCTTGCCCCTTAAGATTTTTTCTAGTTCTTGTTTTAGGTAAGTGATTGCATGTGTTTTTAGTTGGCTTTTCATCCAGCTTCGAATTCTCTCTTTCTCCAAATTATTTATTACTGTCTGACGGTGTGCACGGATTATCTTTAATAGCAAATGAACTTGAAAATGATTTTAAAGAGCATATTCCCCTACCTTTCCCTTTGTAATGCCACATTTGATGTTACTATTCCTCAAATATTCATTGTATTTTTTGATGCAGGAGAAGCTGAGGGTTGCTGTTCTAGTTTCCAAAGCGGCACTCCAATTTATTCAAGGTGATTTTCTTCAGCATTATTCTGAAGTGCATTTGAGAGTTTGTATGCTTACTTGTCTTGTCACTACATCTGCAGGTGTTCCACAAAGTGATTATGTTGTACCCGAGGATGTTAAATCAGAAGGTTTTCAGATCTGCGCGGAGGAATTGGGGTCTATTGTTGAAGGTCATGATATAAAGAAGCTGAAATATCATGGCGGGGTTAGTGGTCTTGCAGGCAAGCTTTCAGCATCAATCACTGACGGGCTTAGCAATGACACTGATCTTCTTAACAAGAGACAAAAGGTCTATGGGATCAACAAATTTGCTGAGAGTGAGGCTAGGAGTTTCTGGGTTTTTGTTTGGGAAGCCCTTCAAGACATGACTCTCATGATCCTTGGAGTATGTGCTCTTGTGTCTCTCATAGTTGGCATAGCAATGGAAGGATGGCCCCATGGGGCCCATGATGGTCTTGGAATTGTTGCAAGTATCTTACTGGTTGTGTTTGTGACAGCAACAAGTGATTACCGCCAGTCATTGCAATTCAAGGACTTGGACAAGGAGAAGAAGAAGATTAACATTCAGGTCACAAGAAATGGTTTTAGACAGAAAATGTCAATATATGATTTACTTCCCGGTGACATTGTGCATCTTGCTATAGGAGACCAAGTCCCAGCAGATGGCCTATTTCTTGAAGGATTTTCTTTGTTGATCGATGAGTCAAGTTTAACTGGAGAGAGTGAGCCAGTGCTGGTGAGTTCTGAAAATCCATTTCTTCTTTCAGGTACTAAGGTCAGAGATGGCTCTTGCAAAATGATGATTACCACAGTTGGGATGAGGACTCAATGGGGTAAGTTGATGGCAACTCTCATTGAAGGAGGAGATGATGAAACCCCATTGCAGGTAAAGTTAAATGGAGTGGCAACCATTATCGGGAAGATAGGCCTCTTCTTTGCTGTAGTTACTTTTGCAGTTTTAGTGCAAGTCCTTTTGACCCGTAAGTTCCAAGAAGGAAGCCTCTTGACCTGGTCTGGAGATGAGGCGTTGCAAACTTTGGAATTCTTTGCTGTTGCAGTTACAATCGTTGTTGTTGCTGTTCCAGAGGGGCTGCCATTGGCTGTCACATTGAGCCTTGCTTTTGCTATGAAGAAGATGATGAATGACAAAGCCCTTGTCCGTAACTTAGCAGCTTGTGAAACCATGGGATCAGCCACAACAATATGCAGCGACAAGACTGGAACATTAACTACCAACCGCATGACAGTTGTGAAAACATGCATTTGTATGAATAGGAAGGAAGTGAGCAATGATGCTTCTTCTGCTTTACATTCTGATCTCCCTGATTCTGCTTTGAAACTGCTACTACAATCAATATTTCTTAACACTGGAGGAGAAATCATGGTCAATGAAAATGGAAAACGTGAGGTTTTGGGGACACCAACAGATGCTGCAATATTGGAGTTGGGGTTATCTCTTGGTGGGGATTTTCAGGCAGAGAAAAATGCATGTAAGCTTGTTAAAGTTGAGCCATTTAACTCTGTAAAGAAAAGGATGGGTGTAGTTGTGGAACTTTGTGAGGGAGGAGGCTTTAGAGCCCACACTAAAGGAGCTTCTGAAATAATCCTGGCTGCTTGTGACAAGGTAATCAATTCCAAAGGTGAGGTTGTTCCACTTGATGAAGAATATAGGAACCACCTTACGGTGATAATAAACCAATTTGCAAGTGAGGCACTTAGAACTCTATGCATTGCCTACATGGACATAGAAAAGGGATTCTCAGCTGAAGACCCTATCCCAGTTTCTGGATATACTTGTATTGGAATTGTTGGTATTAAGGATCCTGTTCGTCCTGGTGTTAAAGAATCAGTCGCAGTCTGTCGTTCAGCTGGTATAACAGTAAGGATGGTTACAGGTGACAATATTGATACTGCAAAGGCTATAGCTAGAGAATGTGGGATTTTAACTGATGATGGTATAGCCATTGAAGGTCCAGAATTTAGAGAGAAGAGTCAAGAGGAATTGCTCAAACTGATCCCAAAAATTCAGGTACTTCATTCTCTTTCTGTGCAAATTGCAAAACATGCTGATTTCTTAATACACAACCAAGAATATGGTTGTTAATCCTTTCAGTATTATGACGTTCAATTTCTTGTGTAGGTTATGGCTCGTTCTTCACCTATGGACAAGCATACATTGGTGAAACACCTCCGTACCACATTTGGGGAAGTCGTAGCTGTGACTGGTGATGGAACAAATGATGCCCCAGCCCTTCATGAAGCTGACATTGGACTTGCAATGGGCATTGCTGGAACTGAGGTGAATTTAGTACAATTGCCGTCTATATTTAAATTAAATACATTTTTAGTTGAATATACTAATTTTAAGATTTGTGTAGGTTGCTAAAGAAAGTGCTGATGTCATCATTATGGATGATAATTTTTCCACAATCGTGACAGTGGCAAAATGGGGACGTTCAGTTTACATAAACATTCAGAAATTTGTACAGTTCCAGCTGACTGTTAATGTGGTTGCATTACTAGTGAACTTCACTTCAGCTTGCTGGACAGGTGACAAATTATTCACAACTTGGCTAGATTGATTATGAGCTTACCTTACTGTCTTCAAATATTTTTATTTCTACTTTGCCTTACGATTTTGCATTCATGTGCTCTTCAGGAAGTGCACCCCTTACAGCTGTACAACTACTGTGGGTGAACATGATAATGGACACACTGGGAGCACTTGCACTTGCAACTGAACCTCCAAACAATGATTTGATGAAGCGGTCACCGGTAGGGAGGTCGGGTAATTTCATTAGCAACATCATGTGGAGGAACATCTTAGGACAATCATTGTATCAGATAATGGTGATATGTTTTCTTCAGACCAGTGGAAAATTGTATTTTAGCCTGAAAGGCCCTGATGCTGATCTGATCCTAAACACGCTAATTTTCAACGCTTTTGTCTTCTGTCAGGTAAACAAGCTTCTAAGAAAAATAACTGTGGTTTTTGTTGACTTTGATAATCTGCTTAGACATGTCTAGTTTCTTTCCACCTGCATGTTGACTTATTAGATGTGGACTTTGATTTTTGCAGGTTTTCAATGAAATAAGCTCACGTGAGATGGAGAAAATAAACGTTTTCAAAGGCATATTGAATAATTATGTTTTCGTAGGCGTCCTCATTTGCACTGTTTTCTTTCAAATCATAATCGTTGAGTTCCTGGGAACCTTTGCAAACACCACACCTCTTACCCTGCAGCAATGGGTTTCAAGCATTTTCATTGGACTTTTGGGCATGCCAATTGCAGCTGTCATAAAGATGCTCTCTGTCTGAATCCCTTTGATGGATAAATCCTTCTTTCAAACAAATAGTTTCAAGGTTTATTGAAGTTGCAGTGCCTTTTTCATCGAACTGTTGGGCATGCCAATTGCAGCTGTCATAAAGATACTCTCTGTCTGAATCCCTTTGATGGATAAATCCTTCTTTCAAACAATGGTTTTAAGGTTTATTGAAGTTGCAGTGCCTTTAGGTCCTCAATTATTGTACGTTTGTACATAGTTATTCGGTCTTGCTTGAGCTTTTGTCTTGGGATAGATGAGTAATTGACTTGAGCTGCAACCGACTTGGACACTGTCGCTGACTTGTAATTAGCAGCTAGTACTGACTTGTAATTAGCATCTCTAATTACTTGTAATGATTATTTTTTTAAAGATTCCATATGATGATTTTTCCCCCTATTGAAACTGCACCTCTAGGAATTAACAAGCCTTCAGGCAAGATCAATACGCCCCACGGTCATTGAGCACCTGAGTCAAGAGTCAAGTTTGATTATCAACATATTAATTTTTTTTTTTGGATGTAATCAACATATTACTTGTTGAAAAAAATATAATCATCTCCATCTAAAATAGATTCCCCTGAAAAATAATATTAAGATCAAAATATTCGCCGAAAAATATTAGGATTAAAGGTAACATTTTTTCTAATTGTGAAAAAATAGTTCTTCATTATTTTATGTAATGTTTGTTAATAAATCAATTTAAAATCTAAAATTTTAAATATAGGTGATAAGTTGAATTCTTATAAATTTTCATTATAATCATAAAATTGAATTATCACATAATGTATTAAGAAACACAATCTCATAACATCTATTAATGTTCATAAAAATTTAAAATGATTTAAACTTGTGCATATATATCCCTGGCCAAGCAAAATAAAATTTAACCCCAACTTAGTGCCTAACACTATTAAGTCCTTCAACAGAATATATTAGGTAATATTTAACCTTCCAAGTTATCAGATTGGCTGAACACTTCTAATCAAACTATCCTTCAGTCTTGAGAGAGATGATAAATTTCAACATCAAATAAGTAGTTCTTAATCGAACCATATATTTATTGCGGGTACTTTTTCTAGTTTATGAAAAATTATAGATAAAAAGTAAGCTTTTATACTAGCAGGATCAAGAATCAAGAAATAAACTCTTGTCGAGTTTGAAGGTAAAATAGCATGGTAATGGCGTTGGCCAACCATGCCTTTATACTAACTTTAATGACAACATAAACGAGAAGCAATCAAATTATTTACAGCAGTCATTAAAGGTTCTCAAATTTCTACAACAGATTCGCAAAACCAAAAATGAATATGGTGCTTTCTACGCTTCAGTAATGGAGACCCTACCTGTTTCATATAAATGATACATCCAAACAGGTTCAAGCAACTTCTTTGCATTGTTTAATTTCTCCTGATCATCTTCATGATTTCGTTCCGCAATTTCTCTCTCTATCTTAGGGTAGATCTCTTGCAGAAAAGAAAGCATTAATTCACCCCAATCCCGGTCATCTTGTCTAAACAACTTCAGACATACAAAGTGCAAGAGTCCTAATGCCAATTCAAAGTCTTGTCTCTCCAGCCCAACCAATGAAAAAGTCAAGAAAACAACCCCAACTGCATCCATTATGGATGGATTCCCCCTCAATTGTATAATCAGCATTGTCAGAAGTCTGTTGAACGCAGAAAATCTCTCTGGTTGAGAACGTTTGTCATCCTCTTCATTTCCATGCGTTTTTACTCCAGAGATTTCATTTTTGGCTAAAATCAAAGGCCATTTAGGAAAATGAAGCTTCAGTCGGCCTGATGATGCTGGATTTGTCTCACCCCCCTGTGTTTGTTTTAATATAGTTTCAGATCCTAATGCCAGAACCAAATCAGGCAGCCAGGGTTTCAATGCTGCAACAAGACCCAATGCACATCCAGAGCCCCAATATGATTCAATCAGGATGATTAAGTCCAGCAAGTCATTGGCAAGATCAAAAGCTTTCGGTGAAGTTGCAGAAGATTCACTTAAGTGTCCGAGTATCAGATTGAGCAACTTCACTGCATAGGTGAAGAAGCTCTTCAGACAGAAAATTGCATCCTTCAGATCCTCTTCATTAAGATGAATTTGGTTATGATGGAGCCGGTCAATTAAAGATATGATGTGTTGTACACATCCTGAAGTGTAACTTAACAATACTCCAGGCTTGTCAAGAGCAGTACCCATTGCAGTGGTGTCAACCATGAACATGAGAACAGCTGTAAGCATCTTCACTTTACATAATACCCGTGGCCCATCGTATCCAGACCCTATGCAAATAATATAAAACCATTAGTCATGAAAAAATAAAGGAAAATATCGGAACACAACATCCAAGACAGGCCAAATTCATGTTCCACGCCCATAGTAAGTGATCCAAATGCAATGTATAAATGTTAATCAGTTGGCAGCCAGCAGGCAAACGACCACAACAAAAAATCTGAGCGTCAACAGGGGTTTGACATCTATTCAGCATAACAATGTGGGTTAGTTCCCGGCAAAGAAACAGTCCCCTGACATGAACTTCTCATTAATGAACCTCAACAAAGCTCTAACCATGCTACTTTCTAATGCACATATAAGAATGATGATGTGGCTCTAAATCTCTAATGTAACGGCCGGAAGTAATATGACATTTCTTGACGTGGTAACAATATACTGAGAGTTTGGAATACAAAACTGTACAAGGGAGGTACATAAAATATGATACTCAAAAGAGGTCAAAATCTGTAATGAACGATCTTCTGAGATATATATAAATCCATTAAACACTAATACCTGCATGTTCCGAACCAATTAATTTGATAGTGTACCACAGATCAATTCATTTTTTTTCCACTGGAAACACTGAAAAAGCCCAACGGTAACTGAGCTAAGCACTAGGCAAGCAAGCCCATTATTTCTCACATGACACGGTATAACAGAAAATTATTTATTTGCGTATTTAAGTCTTATTTATGCTCTTTGCATGATCACTCACCACCGTTATTCAGGCTAGATGACCTCCGTCTTTGAGCAGAATTTCGAGTTGTCCTTCTGGTGGACTGCAAATTGTCCAAATCCATTTTGCCATGTTTTGCGCCGTCATCTGCTCCAAATAATTTATCTAAACAGCTGACTATATTGTCCATTGCCGTCTCTGAAACAGTCTGCGCAGAAATTTTTTGTGGGCTAGGTTAAAAGTTAGGCAATTCACCCACTCACTAGCAATGTTTCAGGCAGGAACAGCAGGAAGCCAAGGTTCACATAACATAATCATTCTATTTAATGCATGATGAGTTCTACACATAAATCTAGTGGAAGATTTCAAAAAATGAACTATTGAGCATCATGTGATTATTATGTAATAATGGAGAATCAAGAAACCAGAAAATTTCAAAGGAGGCAATTAATACAATAAGCTGCACAGCCAAAATGCTTTCTTGGAGCATGATACCATGGTGAATGAAAATAGTAATTTTTAGCAAGTAATGATAATAACCAAAAACTAAGCCAAGATAATATCAAATTCAGAATCAAACTTAAATTAATCACTTAATTGTTACATTTTACGTGAAATTTGTAGCAGTGGCCAAGGTCTTTACTCTACATGATTTATCTGCATATGATTTTTAAGTTTTAAATTTGCATTTACTAGTCTAGAAACAAAAAGGAAGCAAAAGAAATGAAGAGGAGAGAAAAATTTTCAAATGCCATCGCCTGTCCACAAGGCAATGAAACAACTGCAGAACCATTTTCCAATATGGAAAATAGACAGCAAATAAGGCCAAAAGTACAAGAGTCAAAATTTGAGCAAATTGCAAGAAGGAATTTCACTTGCCTCTGAAAGCAACATAGAAGAATTATTTTTATCTCTTTCCTTCCTGTGATCTTTTTTCTGTATGGTACTAGGGTCAATATTGTAAAGAGACATTTCCAGAGCAAGAGCCATATATGCCAAAACAGGAGAGGTGTCCAAATATTCATGGTGCCCACAATGCACAATGCTGACCTCAGATATCACTTCAAGAGCAAAAAATGACATCTCCAAACTATGAGATTTCAATAAAGATTTCTTTGTATCTTCATGCAGAAGCATGTCTCTAATTTGCCATGCTATCCCAACAGCAACAGAATAATCATCCTCAAAAGACTGCTTTCTGTTGATAACTATCAAGTTGATTGGAAATTTTCCAGATGACTTAGACATCTTCCTTTTGGTTGAAGAAGCACGGTGTGATGCCATTTCTGTGCCAAATTTAATATGACAACGATAGGCAGTCTTATGCAAGAGGGTTGATAAAGTTTCAAACATGTCATCAAAATTTCCTGAAGAAAGTAGCAACTTATGTGCAGCCCTCAATTCAGCTTCGCCATCAATATCTTTAGGTAAACCATTGCAGTTTGTGACTACATACATGCATTCTTCAAGAATTCCAGCAATGCCATATGGACAGATAGTAGAAACAATATTGAATAAAGAAGAATGGGCTTGGCTTGTAGATGCCACAGCAAGCAAGGCTTTCCCTTTGTCCCCAGCAATTAATTCTTTGACGGCATTTCTATCACACGGTTCATTAGCTAAGTTATCACATAAATAGCTAGAAGCAACAAGAAAGCCCTCAATCTGATGTGAATCTAGCTTATTGGGAGACAAGACCAAACTCAAGAATATTTTGACCAGTTCCACAAGATGCTTTCTAGATAGTCCTTCTGACATGGCAAACTTACAAAACTTTGCCCCAGCAATAGGAGACCTTTTCACAAGAGTCACACAGCGATTACATGCCTCCTCAACTGGCATTTTTAAGGGAAAGTATGAAGGTATAAGCAATTTTGTTAATTTTTTAGCTACAGGAGGTTGATCATCAGCAAGTGTCGATAATAATGTATCAAGATCCACCACCTACAGAAATGCAAAAAAAAAAAGAGTGCCAGCCAGCCAGCCAGCCAAACAGAACCAATCATTTTAGCAATGATATAAGAGGCACGAGATACTGTATTTCTTGGGCAATTCTAAAGTTACAACAAAGCTGTACCTTGTTGAACTGAAAATTTCTGATAGAATTTAAATGGAGAAGCAGATCTGCAGCAGCAACTCGTACTGTGAGGACACTATCCAGCATTAGATGCCTCAGTCTTGGCAAGAGCACCTTAAGAATTTCATGAGAATGAGGGTTACCAAGCAGATAAACAATGCCTTTCAGTGAAGAGAGCCTAACCTCATGACAAACATCATGAGACATGTCATCAAATATTTTTCTAATCATCTTTGTTATGGTTGGTGAAGGAATAATTTCCCAATATAGATGAAGGACTCGGCATGAACCCTCGACAGCAATTTTTCTCACTTCTGGACAATCGTCTGTAAGTAATCTTTCCAATAAAAAGAACTGTTTATCAAGCAACGCATCCTTCTCCTCTTTTGTGGCGTCAGGGTCTTCAAGAGGAAACATGTCCAGAAGTAGATGCAAAGAATTCTGACGAACGTTCGAATTCGCTACCTATTGCAAAGCATCAAAAAAGAAATACGCTGCTTAGAGTCTAAATTAATGGTTTAGGACACTATGAAGCCCGACATAGTGTTTGAATTTATATCAACTAGGTCAGCCGATCCTAAACGTTATCTGGTTGTGGAGAAGATCACCCAAAAAAAAAAGTAAAGTAGAAAAAATTAAGTTCATCGTAACACACTAAGCATTGTGTACTTGTTTTAGGAAACAATGAAAGTATAAAACTTCGGAAACTAACATGCAGGTTTTCTCTGCTCCAAAAATCAATGACTATAACTGAAGTCTATTGTTTTAATGTGACTAAAAAAACTAGAGTCGGGAACGCCTTCACACCGCAAATGACAGTATAAGCCGCGTTGATTTAGAACACCCCTCCCCAAAAAAAAAACCGCAAACTCTACGTATCAACAAGCAGTTTTTTTTTTGGCGGATATCTTGCCAAATCAATATTTAACACGGGAGAACATGTTTGCGACAATTTTTATTATGCAGAAGTATCAACAGAGGCATGGCCAAATTCTTAAAGACAGAACGTGTAAGCAGATACAGATGCATTTATATTTGGAAGTACCTGCAGAGATCTAAATATTACAGGCTCTGCAAGTCGAAAAAGTAGCTCCTCAACCCCATTGGTGGTCCTTTGACCAATAAAGGCGCCCAAAACCCTCCTAATGTACGAAGCAAAGGTTGCAGAACTGGCATGAGTAGCACCCTCAATCAAATCCTGCAAAAACCTATTCTCAATCTCAACCCTCGAATCTCCTTCAGCGGCTTTCCAGGCCCGAAACAGAATATCCCCATAAGCCTCCAGCATGGACTTCCTTCCAAAAGGTATCTGAGAACGAATCATTGCCAATAACTCTTTAACAAGTTGATTACTTAATCCAAAAATAAACGATAGGAAGCGCCGTCCATCCTCTGTTTTCAAATAAACCGGTGATATAACACATCGAACCAACAAGAGTTTCAAATCCTCAATACTTTCGTCATCAAAATCAAGCAAGAGAAAAGCCTCCCGCAATACACAAACTCTATGCACATCCACCTTCTTCTTTAGGGTCAGCGATCTTGAGAGTAGAAAAGGGAGGAACTGGGAGATCAACAGTTCGTGGCCTGGCAGATTCTTCTTCCACCACTCTTCACACAAACATTCAATCTCCGATGATAAAACGGAAGCCGACTCAAATATAATCAGATTATCGTGCAATGCCTGAACACCCGGCAGTAAATCGGAGGGTGAGAACACATTTAAGGGATGCGAAACGCATAACAGCGCGATGTGAGCAAGAATTTCAAGACGCCGAAGAATGTTTTGTTTCTCATCCTCGATATTGGAGCCATGGCGTTCCTTTTCAGGCTCAGTTGGAGTGTTGCAATGGCGCGAAGAGCGTCGGAGGCGCTTAGTAGGGGGGGAGCGAGGTGACTTGGAGAGTCCGAGGTTCGGAGAATTTGGTTCTAGAAGATTCCGGAAGGATTGTACAGAACTAGAGATGGAATCGCAGAGAGATAGAGGGAGAGAAGAACGGAGGTCGGACGAGGGCTTAATGTTATGAATGAGGGTTTTGAGGGAGGACTTGGAAGATTTCAGGCTTAGCGCCGCCGCTAATGAGAGAAAGTTCTCCGCCGACGTCTGGAGAGATGAGCGAAGTCTCTTGTCCATTTCGAAATACTTCGGACATGGGACTGAACTTTGTTATAAACTTCACATTCCCTGCGACGATGTCTGAGTTTTGACTTGTGTGACTGCCGGAGATGTTCAAAATTGTTGGTTTGGAGGGAAACACTGACCTTTTTACTGGGCTTCGATTGATTGCGTTCATGGGCTTCATTTGTGTGACAATCTGTTGAACTCAAGGGCATCCGG
>QFDD01007762.1:0-12511 GCA_006871305.1 Vachellia collinsii | reverse complement strand
AAAAACATGCCAGCACAAAACCCAACATAACTCTGCCATGCTGAAAACCACCTGTGTTCGAAGCATAAAGAAACTTAAAATTGCATATGATGTGAAGACTATGATACAGAACCTTATTTGATATCCATTGCTGTGGTATGACTCATTCCTAGATCTCAATTTATTTTTAATAAAAATTATGATATACACCAACGCATTATTAAATATTTGAAGGAATGATTTTCCAAGCATGGATGTAAATAAAACAGGCCATTTTGAGAGATTAATACAAGCACAGTGGAAGTCTACAGAAAAGCTCCCATTACCCCAGAATAATCGAGAAATAACAACATTTATAAGGAAGCAACCGGTGGCTGTATAGAAAGTCCCCAGCTTCACAAAGATACATTTAACAGAGATTGAGCATGCCATGCAAAGCCTTACATAGCTAGCACTAAAATTGAATGCAAACAATCCGTCTTGCATGGGGTCCACAAGCGAGGGACAGGGCAATAGAAGCCTTGCCAAAATAGAACGTCCATAGTATAAAGGAAGGATATAATATGCCCTGGATTTATCTTCGCCGAGCTAGATAATCTCTCCAGAAGAAGAAACACGAACAATCCGATATAAAGATTCACGTAGAGCTTCATCATAAGTTTATTCTAAATGAATTGAAAAAAGAGAAAGACGAGACCTATTAGATATAACATAGTATATGTTGCCTTCTTTTAAATTGAGCTCCGATTCTTTCATCAATTCCGCTATGATCCGATTTTCTTCCTCCGGTGGAAGTGGTAGGCAACTTGCCCCATTGTCCATCAGACAACCTGAATCAGCGATCGTCATAGCGGGATTATCTCGACCCAAAACACGATGAAGAAGATATCAAGCTCCAGTCCTAATCCGTATAGATCAATGGTCAAATGAGAGTTAATTGAAAGTACAACGCGTAGAACAATTAAGGATTGAAAGATGCAACATACCTTACAGACTCGGCAGATTGATTGAAGAGACCGAAGAACGGGAGCTAGGCTTCAAGGAAAATGAGAAATGAAATTAAAAAGTAAAAACAGACCAGTACATTCGATGAACCCTAGATTGCAGGGAAGGAGTCCTGATCCAAGAAAGAGCAACGAATAGGAGAAATCTTTACCGTCTTTTTCAACGGCCTGTCTGTTCTCTCTATTTCTCTTTGAATACACGTGAGTCCTCTAACTACTCGTATATACCACCTTATTTATTTATTTCTACAAAATACATTAGTATATTACTGTATTACAATATTCCATATTTGAATTGTTTGAAAATGGTCATTCTAAGTTTTCAAATTGCCTCATAATTCTCTCACAAGGTAAAATTCACTTTCGAATTAATATAGTTGTTATTTTTTTTCCAGGAATTAATATAGTTGTTATGTCTTTTTCTGTTTTATTTGAATTTTTTTATATAAATAACAGAAAAAAAAAACAAAATGGCGCAAAATTAGGATTGCAGGGAATAGCGTGATACATAGATTTAATAGTTTTTTACAATGCATTTTTACACAAGATGTAATTAGACAGTTTGTCTTCATATTAAATATAAAACATATTTTTTATGTTTATCAATTTTTTTTAAATTGCCCCCATCGAACAAACACAAACAAGTAATCAACTAAAAGATACAAAGTGAATTGGAGAATATAATTAGGGTGTTTTAGATAAAATAGAATCTTTAATTAGGGTGTTTTAATGGTTCTTTGAAGAGGATATAAATAGACAGTTGGTCTTCATATTAAATATAAAATGTATTTTCTATGTTTATCAATTTTTTTAAATTACCCCTATCAAACAAACAATAATCAAGTAAAAGATAATAGAGAGAATTGGAGAATATAATTAAAGTGTTTTAGAGAAAATATATCATACTAGCTAACACAATGAATATAAGAAACTTAACATAAGTTTTCTCCTACAACTAACTTTATTCACACAATCAACTTAGTTAAACAGACATTATATAATTTTGAATGATAATGTGGTAACGGTAAAACAGAAGTGAGGTTGTTCAAGTAAGTTAAGTTCATATTATTGTCTCTGCTTGTAGAGATCCTATGAAATGAAGACGGTTCATTTAACCAAGGACTCCATTACAGTTACGTCAAGCTACTTTCCTTCACATACATGCCTTGCCCACTTCAGACGCAATATTGCATATAATCCAAGCATCTCGGAATAAAGATTCAAAAATTGGTCTGGTTGGAGGATTAATTGTGCAAGCAACCCTAGGACACAACGTTGCCAACATTGAGCTTTTTTGTCTGGTTCTGTCCATGGATCAAAAGCATCTATAGGTCATAATTACTTAAATCATCACTTCTTACATTCCAACATCCCATATAAGTATCTTCAATGAAATCCCATTTCTCAGTCTATCAAAAGCCTTCTTAAGACCACTTTTATTGACATCCACCCTCCCTTCCCTTGCTGCTGCTGCTTCTTTTTTTCTCATGGTCATGGAGTGTATTTCTCTCTTGAGCAATAATGATCTCTACTTATGTGTTTTTTTCTCTGTTACCCACCCAATTCATTAGAGTTTTACTTTAACTATATCTAGATCTGACCCTCGTCACGCATCTGATTGTAATGGGTGAGTCTCCTGATGTAGATTTCTGCATACGCTAAGGTTAGAATTTGAAACCTCGTTTAAGCGGAACCAAACAATTTACCACTTAGATCAACCCCATTGATAATTTTCTCTACTTACGTTCATCATGCTGGTCATTGGATGTTGAAAAGATTTCAACTTCTATTGCCAACAAATGTTCTCAAAGACATATCAGGAATCTCAATTCCTGATCATAAAAAGAAACTCCTTCATGCACCTGGCACCGATTGGTCACTGGCAAATTCACCACTAGATCTGCTTATCATGCTTCTCGGTCTCTTATATGAAACAATAATGAATTCATGTGTGGAAACTTCTAGTTGCTCAAATAGTGAGGACTTTTCGTTGACTTCTCAAGCAAAGACTCTTCACAAATTTAGAAAGACACAGAAGAGAAAGAATGACATTGGATCAGCAATATGCTCTTTTTCATGGGGCGTAAAATATATCAATCATGTCTTTAAATATTTCAATATAGAGGAAGATCCTTCAAACCAACTTGTGTATCGACTTTTTTGGGGAATGATATTGGACTGTGGTTAAGTAACAACTTGCGAGCATGATATGAACACTTTCTGGAAATTGGGATATGCGTTCTTTGCTGGAAGTTGTGGGAAGTTAGAAACACCGTCTCTTTACTAATGATGTTTATACAACAGATGGTATGTTAGGACACATTTGTGTTATAATTGATCCCACTTTAAAAATTTCTCTGCTTTTTGATTAATTTTGTAAATTCGTTTTCACACAGTGATTCCTGTAATTGTACAGCTCTTTTTTTTTTTTTAATGAAATTACCATTTTACTTAAAAAAAAAAAAGGAAAAAGGAAGCATCTATGTCTCATTTGTATAAGTGTTAGGAGAAGTATCTTTTGTCTAAAATGCATTTTGAAAAATGACTTTTAGATAGAAGTTAGATTATGTGATGTGATTTATATTTAGAAAAACGTTAGAGAAGTGACTTTTGGTAAAAAATTATTTAAAATAACATGAAATTAATTAAATAATATATATTTATATGTATTGTGATAAAATAATGGGAAAATAAAATGATAAAAAATAAAAATGGAAGGAAGGAAAATATATGTAAATTAAATACCATTAAAAAGTAAACATGTTCAAATTTTCCAATCGTTATATTTAAACAATAATATTTTAAAAATATCACACGTGATGTGACAATATGTAATTCGTGAAAAATGTTTGAAAGGACATGAATTTTATTAAAATAATACGTGTATATTATTTTATGAAAATGTTCTCAAGCTTTCCTTAGATTTGCCACTGTTCCTCCATTTCTGAGAGCAAGCGATTTGCCATTGTTGGCAAATAAATCACTATGTTCCCCCACTGCTTGTAAAGCTTGTGTGGTGATGCCAACAATACAAATTTCTCCTTTTATCAAAAAAGAGCTTTTTGTCCCAGAGTCCTTTTGTACTAAAGCACTCCTAAATATGACAAAAAAATTATACCAGTGTAATTGGGTTCAAAATGCATTCATGGCCCTGAATGCCCAACCAAACACACACTGTATCCATCCAAATAAAGATTTCCTTGAATGAATTGCTCTTGCATTCGTTTTTGTCCTAAAATGGTTTAGGTGAAGGAAGACAAACATGGACTTTTAATGGGCAAGGCTTGACAGTAAAGACCTTATTAGCCTTTTGTTTATATCCCTCTCCACGTAGTCTGTTTCATTCATGTTAAAACTTCATAGAGAAACTGCACCCGAATAACTCATAATAACTTGGAAAAGCAATCTCGTCCCATTTACCATTGGTCCACACATGAAAAGCAAATCACTCTTCACAAAATTGCGAAGCTTTCACCTGAATTATAATTAAGGCTTAAAATCAATTTTCTGAGAAGTCCCCGATAGAAGAAAGTTGACCTTGGTTACACGCTTTATCTTCCCTTACAACCTTACAAAATTGCCTTAACTTAGAAACTACTTCAATTCATCAAGCAACCACAGCACAATTGCCATTCCAACAAAAAGCAATGATATGTATAACCTCCGACATGAGTGTCTAGTCGGGACAAGTAATCAACTTCTTGATCAATTTTTAGTTATGTCGTGCAATGGTTGCATGCCATTTATCTTCATTCCCCTAGCACTTTTATGTTGGGATGACTATAAGACTCTCAGTTTAAGAGTTCGAGAAATGGCTTTTAAATATTAATTTCTTGAAATGCAAAATATGAAGCAAAGGCAAGTTTGCCTGGTTACGTTCAGAGAAGATGGTTGCTTTAGGATAAGACAATGATATGGAGCTGTCTCTTTTGCTTTGGAAACAAGTAATGAATAGATCCATTCATGAAGTTGAGTGAAGTATGCAAGTTAGTCCAAACACTTTATGGAGATAGATGCCCGCAATTTTGGGGAGTTGCTTATGTTCAAGAGAAGCATTGAAAGTACAGTTAGATCCCCAATATGTACGGTAGCCATAATTCAAAATGCATGTGATGCAGAGGGAACCACCTAGTCAAGTTTTTCGTTTAAATGCTTTTGCAATGGTTTAGAAACTAAATTTCACATTTCTCTCTTCCAGCTGAAACAACATTGAAGGGGGAGAAATCATTTGGCCCAGGTAAAACCACACATAACGTCCCAGTCAGAATTAAGGTGAAGCTTCTAAAATTCAAATATTACTAATGACAATCCAGTCCTACATCCTGTCTAGCTCACCAACTGAATCCTATACTATGTTGCTTACAAATTCCACACTGTCTAACGGGTTATACTTATGAGTGGTGCACGACAAGAGCACACCATTGCCGTAGGACATATATACAGTATTAATACAATCACTGACTATCCACCCACCACGAGACTAGTCACATAAGACAGTAGGGTTACCCAACAACGGCCAGGATTTCATAGTAAACAACTAAAAATCCTTCCACTTGCCTAAACAGCCCACCGCCAGTCTTTCATGAGCCGTGAATCCAAAGAAGCTCAACTGCTCACAAAGAAGCCGAGCAATCATCACATAGACGATCCTGTGGAGATAAGCCACCCTAAAATTAGGCGCTACCTGCCTCATCTGAACTAGCAGAAGCTTCACTTCCCAGTTGACCCGTTCTGCCACCCTGCATTTCATCCTCGCTAAATTCACTCTCCTCGCTAGAATTGGAGAATGGACCGACATCTTCATCAGTTTGCGAATTAGCCTTTCTTCTCCTAGCATCCTTGACTGCTATCCCCTGAAGAGCGAGACGCCTGCGCTTCCGTGCTTTACGCTTGCCTTTAGGGAACTCTTCTTTCTGCAACTCAAAATTCTTTCCGTCACCCCCTTTTGCAGTTCTGCCCTTGCCACTTACATTATCATCAGATTCTTCATCAAACTTTCTCCTTTTCCTAGTAGAATTTGTCTGAAAAACAGATTCAGATTAAGCTTTATATATTTCTAGACACTTTTAAATCCAAATAGTAATAACAAGAAAAGTAATTGCATATATACAAAGCAGTGAACCAGATGGATAGTCTTTGTTTTTCTTTTCCAACAACCATATAGTATACAGTACCAAGGTTATCAAATCGGGATACGAATTGTGAATCGGAAAACTTATTTTTAGAATTGTGAATCCTAAAATTCATGATCATTTATTAACGATGGCATAAATATAATTTTTCACATAAAAGACATGAATAAAAAATTTATATTTCATAAATTCATAAAAAATGAGTCATTGTGCCCACCACCAAACTAACGCAGCCACAAAAGAACCTATAACAGTCAAGAACAGTAAAAGAGGGTGGAGAGAAACAAACTTCCAAAACAAACAGTGTTATGAGATTTATTGGTGGGACCAGATAAGTGAAACTTTGAAAGGAATAGAACAATAGACATGCACGAGGTAGAAGCAAAGCAAAAAATCAACTCATGCACGATAGGAAGCTTGAAGTTCCGATGGGTATTGGCTGGGTACGGCTTGCACTGTAACAGGAGGGGTTTTTATGTGGCAAAAATATCAATTCATTGTTAGGTAAATCAGGCGTCAGATTCAGTATAATGTATATAGGCTACTGTTGCGGCAATTTCTCTCAGGAAGAGGTGGAAAAAAAAAAGGCTACCATTGCGCCAATTTCTCTCTCACATCACGGAAGGAAGAGGGGGGAAAAGGTTTTCTCAAGCCGTGTCGTGACAAATCCGACCCGGATATGTGGGTGACCCGCTCCATCTTGCATCACTAGAATCACAAATGTGATTCTGGAGTGAATCACAAGCGACAACATGTGATTCCGGTGGGGGAAAGATTTGCCATGGGAGTCTAATCTTTCTTCTCAATTACTGGATCGAATCATGCGATTCGACTCATGAATCGCACGATTCCAGCAACCATGTCCAGTACTACTCAATCATATTACACACCACAATTGCAACTAAACCATTGAATACGGTTGCAATGTCAGCTGCAGTAGGCAGTGGCACACAAGTACCAAACGGTTTACTTGGCAATACAATATATTCACAACAGCTTTTCAATTTACCCATAAAATGTCACGCCTCAGTTACAATTACATGAGTCACAATTTCATTAAAATTAATTTGATCTCAAAAAAATTAAACCCCCACCCCTACCCCCAACCCCACTCTTGACTTCGAAAGTCTGAAACGTAGCCTTCACCATGATTCAATAATCAATAAGTAATAGAAATATACTTATTTGATAACTACAAGCACGCACCTTTGGACCACGATCAACCAACCTTGCCCATTCATGCCTATTCCTCAAACAATCGAGAACAGCTTGAGAGTGACTTGTGTAAGCATAACGGTCTCCATTATGCTTCCTCAAGTTATTCCAGTGCTGCAAGAAACAAAAATACCATATTTTTATGGACAATTTATCTTCCTGAATCAATAGGAGGAAAAAATAAATACTGTAGCAAGAAACCAAGAGGCAAGAATGCCCATAAAGAAACATACCGGCAGCACAGCATTACAGAGTTCCTCATATGTTATCCGATGACCCTTGCTTATAATCTCATTGATCAAGCCTGAACACATAAATATAATGAGAAAAATTGGCATATTGTCTGATGCAAGCACTAAGTTGTTTTCCCCACTTTTTATATATTTCTCGGCATAAACAATTAAAAAGGCGATTGCCCACAAATTGAACAAGTGATATTCTCATACAATCTACCAATCTATACCTTGTCAAGGTACATGAAACTGAATCAAATCTAAAATAATTTCAGAAGTTCTAATAAGCCAAACACCGGAACTTTCAGAAACCAGCTTCAAAAGCCAAAAGCTCCTAGATATGAGCATGAGAAGAAACAGGGTTTTTATATATAAAAAAAAAAAATATGGGTAGGAGGTGACAAGCATCTACCAGGCAAAGTGCAATGGGCTGGCCTTCCAGCAGTTCCATTATCATCATCAGATACATTTTTTGGTGAATCGTGTGTCAATGGCAAGTTCTGATCCTCAGGAGGGGAAGCTGAATTACTATTTGCAGTGGCAGCAGAGGCAGGAACAACATTCTTTGTTGTAGAATTTATGGTTGTCATAGATAGGTGGCCTTCTTCCATTACAGAAACATCTTCCACACAATCCATATCTTTTCTCTTCTGATCAACAGAAGATGATGCATTCTCCATCCTTTTAGCTTCATCTTCAAGCTCACGGGAACTGCAATGCCCATCTCTAGATGCATCCTTGTATTTTCTCCTAGAAAACTGAACGATTCATAGGAAATTAGTCACAAAATTGTGAAACTGTGAACTCCAAAAGAAAAAAATTGGTATGAAATGCCACATTTGTAATTTAAAGTGATGGCACAAACCCTACCAAACAATAATCCTTTGCTCCAGCAGATGATGTGCGCTTTGATAGCATGCTCGCAGCATTAGGAGAAGTCAGCTGTGGCAAGCTACCCCCATGACGTACTCGGGGTACACGAGGAACTCGGGGAGAGCTATTCAGTTCTTGATGCAATAGTAGTGCAAGCTGCACCCAAAAAAGAAGCACAAAGATAAAGATTAAGAGGAAAATAAGAAACTAGAAAGAAAGATCCTTTGACAAAACATTCTTCGGATTTTAGATATAAGAAAAAGGAGTCCAGCTCAAACCTCCTCATCACTTAGCATTGCAGAAGAATTAGATATTGGAGCTGGTGATGGCACGTGGTTCTGGTTCACCTTAGAGGAAGGTTGGAAGTTTGTCTGATTAATCTTTTCACCTCTCTGTGATATGGAAGATGAAATCTTATTTGACCCTTGTAAAGACTTTTGGGGTAGTAATGTTTCGTCAGACTCGCTCAAGCCTAAGTTAGTTCCAGTTGGATGAATCACAGATGCTTTAGAAGATGAACTATTAACAAAATCTTTTGAATCTGCACTAAGTTGCCTTGAAACAGCATTTTGTGCACTTTTGCTTGAATGCATTGCTTTCAAATTAGAATTTGAAGATGATTTCAGACGTTCTTTTTGAGACTTCCTAGGAACTTCATCCCTCAAAATATCATTTTGATTACTTTCTTTCTTATTGTAGATGTTGCAATTTTCCATTGCTGCATGCTTAACAAGAGTATCAGGAATTTCAGTCTGTTCAGATTTTTGGTCACTAGCAGGAATTTTGGTATTCAAAGTTGAGGAATTTAAGGATGACTTCCCAAGACATGACAACATTTTATGAGGACACAATGTAGTTTCAGATTTTGATGGATCCTCAGCATAGCCAGAACCATCTTCTATTTCTGAAAAACCCTTCTGGGTTTCCATGCGACTTTCAGACCCTGCCATTTCTTGTTTTACAGGACAAAAATGGCATGATAATGACTCAGAACCATTGGTATGACAATCAATGATCACTTCTGATTTTCTGTCCCTGTCGTCCAACTTATTTTCATAGGATGAATTGGTCCCCGCACTATCATTAGCGTGATCAGATTTGTGTTTAGGCAGTTTCTCATCGCTTTTCAGATCACTCAGGCTAGAAAAATGAGATGTCAAATGCTTCCCAAAATTATCATTATCCCCTTCTCTCTTCACCTTAAGATTGCTCTTTCCAGAGCTCGGACACATTTCATAGTCAAAATCCTGGGGATCCTGGTTATCCTTGTGTTCTGGTGGTGCAGAACCACAAAAATCTTCTTCTGCAGGACTTATTGTGCTTCTTACTACGATACTGTCATCTGCATTATCAACCGCCATGCCCTCTCCCTCCTTGTTTCCAGAAACAAAATATATAATCACAATTTAGCACAAGAACATTCCTAAAGGCACACGTGACAAAGCAAGTGCAAAGCCTTGCATGTATTATCATATTAAAAATTTTCCAAACCTCGAACAAGAATATTCTCCAAATGTCAGTGAACAGACTTCACTTAAATGGTCTTGAGCTAACATGCAGGTATTGAATTAAATTACACTCTTTAAGTAATGAAATAAATACATCAGGCGAGAAAATGCTTCTGAGATCAGCCACAGCTTATTAAGAAAACAGGACAGAAAAGAAGGGGAAACCATTTTTTTTCACTTTAATTATATTGATAATCAGAAAATATAAAAAAATTTCTACCAAAACTTCGATAATTGAGATGGAAGTACAGCATACCTGTTCTTTCATAGAAGCATTTCCAGCAGAATTATTCTTTAAATAGGGTGAAATCTTATCATCAGTCTTGGTAGACACTTCAGAAACAGGAGCTTTATTTTCAGTTTTCTCTTCAGCTATTTCTGGTCCAACTGAAAAATTATGTCTTCCCGTGTCAGGATATAAGGCTTCTGAAGAATCCTCAGTGGTTGCTGGGTTGATATTTGGCTCCTCCACAATGGTATCCACAACAGAGTAATTATTTGAAACGTGTTCCTCAACCACAATGTCTTTCAACGTTTTATTCTTTACGCTCCAGGTACCAGTCTTGAAATTCTTCAGACCTCTGTCTTCATAAAATTCCAATGGTTTTGCATCACTGGTGGGTGTAAATGCTAGTAGTAAAATCAGAAGGAAGAACAAAAAAAAAAAAGGCGAGTCAACAAGCGCATGGCAAGTGCGGAAGCATGTGAATCGGTGCCATAATTGATGTTTCCCTCATAGTAATAACTAGTGTTTTGACATGCATGTTAGTAGTTTACAGACCACCTTTGATTTTTATTTCCATGCATATAAATAACAGGAGGTTTGGAAATTTAAACAAGCACGAGGGTCCTGATTCTGAAGCCAAGCTTTCAAAGTTGGAGAACGCGTGAGATCAACCATCATGACAAAGTGGAAGAAGCGCGCGCTCGTGTGATAATAGCATATACCGCAAAAATAAAGTAAAAGCAAATTAATTAACCTGTTTTCGAGGTATGTGAAGTTCTCCTCTTGGGATCTGCCTCTTTGTCCGAAGTTTTAATCCTCTTCTTCCCACTGCGATCTTTGGATGTTCCTAACTCTTCTTTTTTCTGCTTACCTGAATGCACAACAGACCGAAGCAAACTTCTCTCCTTCTTCATGCCATTCTGGGCACGCCTTATAGCTTCTGCATCTTCATTATCACCCTTTTTCATATCCTTCAGAGACTTCTTCAGATCAGAACCATCTTCTCCCTCCCTAGCTCTCACGTCAACTAAAGTTGCAAGAGGGTTGGCCGCCGATATACTCTCCTTTGACAAGGAAAATAGCACTCCAGCCCCTTTATTGATGGGGTTCTCGTTATCCTCCTCCCTAGCGGGATTCTCATCCCAACACGGAAATTCCCTATACTGAAAATTAAACTGTTTGGGAACATACCCAGTGCATTTCCATAGCTGCCGATTGAAAATAGAGGATATCCCACCAAAAAGGGAAGGATCGCCTCCAGGAATTCCTTGAATGTGAACCCTCTCCTCCATAGGCATATCAGTCCAAAGCTTGAAAGGACGCCGAGGAGCTCCGATGGGAGCAAATGAATCCTCCATTCTCACGGTTTTCGTAGGGAGCTCCGCTAACAATTGGGCCACCTCCTTTTCCTCCGTATCAGATCGATTAATCTTGCTCTTGCACTTATCGCATACAAACATATCATCTCCTTTGACATATCGCGAGCAACGCGTGTGCACCCACACACCGCACTCGTCACAATTCACCATCTCCTCCCCATCGTCAAAGTTCACACCACATACGCAATCCACAGTCCAAGAACCATCAATCCAGTCGTCGGGAGGGTCCGAACTCTGCAAGCGGTGCGAGCGCCCTTTCATGGCTTTACTTATTACACGATCCAGTCAACCCTCAAGAACAAAATACATAACACAACAGCCCAGAAATTATTCCGCAAAAATAAACCGAAAACCTAAATCCTACACCACAACCTACTCCGCGCCAAAGCAACCGAACGGCAACAATCGGCGGCGATGGAGGATTGGAACGGCAACAGGCTCAGCAACAGCGCACCTGATAGAGGTAATAAGAAAAGTAGAAAACTACAAAATAAATTCATGTGATTTTCAGCTCAAAAAAAAAAAAAAAAAGATGAATGAATGAAATTCACGAGATTTAGGATAAAGACAATGATGAAACGACATGCAGTGAATCTGTTCGATTACCTGTCAATTGATGCAGGATCTCCCGGTTCTTTTTCCTTCTTTTACAAATTTCTCTATTCCCCGCAATACAGCAGAAGATATGGCACCAACGCCGGAGACGGACGAAAACTCTTCAAATCAGAAGTCGTCGAAGTCGAAACTGTTTCGGGTGATGGATTTCTTTCGCGTCCGTCGGTCCAAGTTCAGCTCCGACCCAGAATCATACCTCTGCTCCGATTTAGAAGCTCCCAACTGGCCTGCTTTCTTTGGGCCTATAAATAGCCTGCTTATCCATTTAAGATTTGGACTTTGGAGCCTCCAGTCCAACCGTTCTTTTTTGTATTAAAAAAAAGAACTTGCAAAAGAAGTTCGCAACT
>QFDD01007761.1:0-10346 GCA_006871305.1 Vachellia collinsii | reverse complement strand
AATGTTGGGCATTAATTAAAGAGCCGTATTTAATGAAATGTCCTGTGCACTCATAGCCTCTTTGATTGATTTCCATGAAAGAGGATTACAATTAATTTTGATGCAATAGACTGATTACAATATTTGATTGCATTTATGTAATGTAAAAGGGATTACATTTTGTAATCTTGATTACGTCAAATTGATGCATCTGGATTACACTGCCACAACTAATGAAAGAGGATGTAGACATCTTGTAATCTATGTTAAAAGACATAATTACCATTATAATTTTTAATATTAACTATAACATCTTTTTTAATGAAATAAACATAAATCCTACTATTTTCATTTTTTCTCCTTTTCATTGACTTGTCTTGATTGCTACTATGCTATGGCAGCTGTTGCCTGTGATTCTCCATAAAACTTTTGTATTTCTATCTGCACAATACATGATTTTTTTTCTTTACTTGGGATGGTTTTTTTTCCCGCTCACACACACACACACACACACACACACATTTTTATCCAAAGGGGACCCATGTGGCAGGGAATCATAAGGGTTCAAGGACCGTTTTTTTGTAGCTACATTTTGTTTGGATGTTGATTTTCCTCTCATTTATTTATGTATAGATACAATTTATATGGATTGTTATAATATATACATATATAAGAATTTTTAATTAATAATTTTTTTCTAAACATGTGAACAAGGGGTACTTTTATTTATTAATTTATTGGTATATAACTATATATATATATATGCGTAAGTGTTATATATATTTGGAGGGAGATAGACAAATATAATCCATTATATATGTATGTAGATAAGGGTAATTTTATCTTTTATTATATTATTACATATTCTAATATTCTTTGTAATCCAACTAAACATATTTATACATATGCATCACATTTCACTAATAGTGAACCAAACATAGTCATGTAAAAATCATTACATTATATTTCAATTCATTTTATTACATTCCCTAAAATTTCGTGAACCAAATGGGCTATTAGTGAATTATTGTTTAAATTCCAGCCAAGATATGTGATCATGTTTAATAGCATATATTGTTTCAAACAGGATTTTTTCTAGTAAAAGGATACTTATACTTAGCAAAACTTAAATTGGTTATGGTTTTAAGTTTGGAGCTATAATTGTCATAGAATGAGCATTTTCAAGCTTGTTTGGTTAAGTTTAAAATATTTGATCAACTAGGATTAGGTCTAATGAAATAAGATAGTATATCATGATATGATGATTTTAGGTTCATATTTTTAACTGAAAGATGTATCATCATTTAATGTCAATAATATCTCAAACATGATTGCCCTTAGTAAGATAATACCTATATTTAGCCAAAAAAAAAGTTTAAAACATTTTCCATCTAATTTATCAGGGAAAACATTTTTTCCTATAGCAAACAGTCTTCACCAATAACAAGTCGAACCAAATATCGATTAAATTATAACCAAAATCAATAATTGTGTTCAATTAAATCTATTTAATTCAATTCATCACCCAAGTTCACATCATTATACTACTATTGGTAAGTTGGCCCTTTTCCTACCTTGTTTTGAAGTCATGAGATTGTTGGATAATGAAGATATATATGAACGGATCATTTAACGAAATGAAAAGAAAACGGAGTGTATGGAAACACTTATTTGGGTATGTTCGGGAGCTATAGTTTGTATAACATGAGTATTTCATGCCTATTTTGCTATTTTTAGACTTCAGTTATGTCTAAAATTTTAATATACTTTTTTTTTTATTGTATTCTCTAATTGATTATATATGTCCATGCATTAATTAAATAGTTTCTTAATTATTTTCTCTCTCACTCACACTCTAAATAATATATTTAGTATAAAATATATTTTTACATATTTATTGTCTTTAATTAATTTTAACCAATTTTTTAATCTTCATAATTAAATTATTTGTTATTTACAAAAAAGAAAAAGAAAAATAGCAATTCAACTTTGTCATATCCAAGAATTAAAAAGGTTTAATTATAATGTAGTAGCTATTTCATCACCATATCGTTTTTTTCTCATTTATTGATTTTATTCGACTATTATTAAAGAGGTTTAATTGTCATTATCTAATTAACTATCAAAGAATTCAAACGTAAGATCTGGGTTACCTATAAATTACAATCATATATGTTTATTGAATATAATGTAAATTTTGATTTTACAAAATATTTTGTAGTTGAAATAATTGTGACAAAATTTTGAAGGTATTAATATTTAATGAGTCTAAAAATAGCTAAAAAAATTTCCACTTATATTTTATTAATTTAATGTAAGGTAATGTTGGAGAGACTTGAAGAGAGTTAATAATAGAAAGAAAAGCAACTTCATACAATTTCAAGGTTCATTGTGCTGTTCTCTTTTCTACAAATATATTACTGGAAAAGTACTTAATTTATAATTTTTCACAAAAAATCTATTCTCCATTTATTTTTTGCCTCAACAAATTGGAATCAAGGATATCTAAAAAAGGGTAAAACATTATTCATGAAATAAGCACATGAACTTAAGATGAATAGCGAATAGGAATTAAAACCAGATCATTTTTCCTTCCTACCGTGGCACCAAATGACTCATCCATGTCCAATTCCTCTAGCGCTTTTCCCTTTGGTAGTTTCCAATCAAAATGGTAAAGTAAATTGGAAAGCAATAACTCTAAAATAGGTTTAGCGAATGTGAGTCCCGGACACATTCTTCTTCCAGCACCAAATGGAATATACTCAAAGTTTGAATCTTTGAAGTTGTTATCAATCATTGTATCAACAAACCTCCTTGGTTCAAATCTTTCTGGATCATTCCAATATTTAGGATCTCTTCCAATGGCCCCTGCATTAATGATAATCTTTGTCTTAGGAGGTATCACATACCCATTGATTTCACAACTCTCAATGTTCTCTCTTGGAACCAATAATGGCGCAGGCGGATGTAGCCTCAAGGTTTCTTTGATGACAGCACTTGTATATTTTAATTGGTCAAGTTCTGATTCATCCACATATCCCTTGCTTCCATAAACTCTTCTTACCTAATATAGAGCCAATAATAATTCTCATGTATAAGTCAACTCATCAATAATTTCAAATTTATAAATCAATATGAATAAATAAATAATATTCATTTACACTTGGAGTCATATTTATATGCACACACAACTCACAATAGCATGTGGTAAAACATTCAAAATTCTAGTTGTAGCTATACCTCTTCTTGTGCCTCTTTCATAGCCTCTGGGTTTTTGAGCAATTCTGACATAGCCCAATTTGTTGTTGTTGCTGTTGTTTCTGTACCAGCAAAAAAAACGTCCTGTGAAAGAATTCATACAATTGGTTAGAGGAATGTGTGTGAAAAAAGAATTTAAACAATTTAAATACGATAAAGTGAAGATGAAGACTAACTTTAAGAACAGCTTTAATCTTCTCGAGAGATAAAGGGATCTCAAAGTTATTATCCTTTTGAATCCTAAGAAGAATATCAACCAAATCATCCTCGGATTCTCCAATATGATTTTTTTTCTTTTCTATGTGGTCTCTGATGATGTCATCAAACACCTTATCTCCATCTTTGTGCAACTTTATCATCTGATCTCTCATCCCAGTGATGACACTAATGAATTTTAGAGAAGGATAGAAATCAGAAATTGATAACCCAGAACTTAGCTTTATCTGTTTCTCCATATTTTCCAAGATATGATCTATGTTCTTTGTCTTCTTCCCAAAGGCTGTCCTCGTAACTACGGAATTTATGAGTGTGAAGACTTTTCTACTAAGGTTCAAGACAGAGCCTTCATGTTCAGAGATGTTCCTTACAAGTTCTGATACTTCCTCTTCTCTAATCCTTCTGAATGATTGTACCCTCTTTGCTGAGAAAAGCTCTAAAGTACAAATCTTCCGAAGTTGCCTCCAATACTTTCCGTACGGGGAGAAAACTATGTCTGTGCAATTGTAACATAAGACTTCAGAGGCAAGAATTTTGGGTCTATTTGCAAAGATCTGATCATGTGTCTTCATTATTTCTTTTGCATATTCTGGTGAAGACACTACGATATGAGAAACGTATCCAAGTTGAAGATGCATGAAAGGGCCGTACTTGTTTGAGAGATTTGTGAGAGAACGATGAGGTAAAGAGCCAGCAAGCTGGTGGAGGTTTCCGATGAGAGGTAATTTCCATGGACCTGGAGGAAGGGTTTTGATGGATTTCTTGGAAGAAGATAGCTTGTGGAAGAGAAAGAAGAAGCAGAAGAAAGTGAAGAAGATGATGGAATATGGGGTTTGTACCTCCATATAATCACGCATGTATTAAAAAAATACCAATTGTTAAGGCTAAGTGTGAATTTTTGTGCTATCAAGTTATGCCTTTTATAGGAAGTGAATAATATTTTTTGAGTGAACAGAGATCAACTTTATTGTTTTTTTTTCCTTTTATTTTTTGGGAGAGACGTATATTTTCATGCAATTGACTTTCGGGAGGTTTACTTAAGACTTTTATACCATATTATAAATAAAATTCCACAATATGTCTCTATCATATTCATAGCCAATAGAATAAAAGGCTACCATGCGTTTTTTATTTCAATTATTTTACCCAAATTTCAGATCACAATCATAAAAGCAAATAAAAATTTATGCTAAAATTATATAATATGTTATTTTATGTGGCTTTTAAATTATAAAGACGTCAATGAAAAGTGATTGGAGATGTTGGTGTGTGTGTGTGGTCGAATTTGAAATTAAAAAAAAAAAAAAAAACCTTAGCCATGAGGCTAAATATTCATCTATAGTCTAACAGGTTTGTAGTGGAGATTCTTATGCTAGAATTTGTTACAACCAGAAATTCTATGGTATTTTTTAATCTTTGGTTTAAACATCGTTGGATCTCTTCCAATTCTTGATAGTTTCTGATTACGATTTCTCAAAGCCAATGCATCCGTCTCCTGCCGTCAGCTCACCCTTCCCTCCGGCCGGTATCCGATGGCTCTGAGGCTAGAGGATTTTTTTCCTAAAAGCTAACTATAGTTTTTTAAGTACATATAATGTTTTGGAGTTGAAATGGCTACGATATTATCTACTGAGTTAATATGGCTTATAATGTTACCACTCTCTTTTTGTGTCGGGGGATATATGCATATTTTTCTCTGATGCTGCAACTGAGATGACATATTTTCTCTGATGAAGAAAACCAAAAACAAAGTGAAAAAAAAAATTACTTTCTAACTCAGTTAATGTCAATAATTAGTATTCGGGGACTCTAATATCCTGCAATTTTCTTTAAAAATACTTTAAAATCGTGTAATTTTTCATTTTTTTTAGAGGTACGTAATTTCCATAGCCTGGGGATAGAAGAGAGAGTTTGGGGGTATGATTTCGGCCTGATTTTTTAAATCATCACTTTGAGGGTGTGAATTATAATTATCACTTACAATGGGTTAAAAAATTTATCTAATAGTATAAAGCATTTTTTTTTAATGTGCATCTAAGACCTCCTTCAATTATTTTGTAGTTTATCTAACACTTTAAAGTATTTTTTCAATGCGTTCAGTATTCTAAAGTATTTTATAGTTTATCCAACACCTTAAACTATTTTTATATTATCACTCAACATTCTAAAATAATTAAATATTAGAATATTTGATGCATATATAAAAAATATTTTAAAATGTTAGATGATCCAGATGACCATAGAGAGAAAAATGAAAAAAAAAACATTATGAGGTAAAGAACCAATTGGTGTAGGTTTCTTGGAAGAAGATACCTAAGATTATAGAATATGGGATATTTGCCTCCATCGTTGAGTATGAATCAAAAGAAGGGTAGTTAAAAGCGTTAAGTGTGGGGTTTTGCATTGTCAAGTTATCATGAATGCCTTTCATAGATAGATGTGAATTCTAATTTTTTTTAAACGATAAATATTCTTTTATTGAAGCTAATTTTATTTGAAGTATTGATGAATATTAAATGTATCATCTTTCTCAATGCAAATTTAAATATTAATTTATGATGTTATAAATGACTAATCCCTTTTAGTTAAACTCAATTCCATTATATTTGAATTGTAATTTATAATTACGTAAAGATCAACTTTATGATTTATTTTTAGTTTGACATATATTTCATGCCATTGACTTGATGTGTTTAAATAAGGTTTATTTTTGAAATGTTTTAGTGTATTCTAAGGGCTTATTTATCAATCACTTAAAAAGCACTTTTACACAAGTTGAGACAAAATTTCTCTCACATACTTACCTTGGATTGCGTAAAATCATTTAAAAAAGTTATTCACAAATATACCCTAAATAAAAATTCCACATTTTCTCCATATCATATTCATAATGAGTGGAATAGAAAGCTTCCCGGTGTTTTGAGAAATTATATTATACCCAAATTTCATATCACAATCAAAATAAATAAATAAATATTGTATTAAAATTAATGGACATGTTATTAATTACGTGTGGCTAATCATAAACTCCGTCATTGAAAAGTAATTGGAGTTATGGGTGAAAAATATATTCAGTTTGAAATGTCAATATTTGAGCCATCTTCATCAAAGCATCAGACTTTTGAGCCCCACCAGCACATGGCATGTGGAAAGTCTACCACTCTTAATTAATTCCTGAACTGATTTGTCTATTCCGAACAATTCACTTGAGCCCCATCAGACTCAAAAGGCCTATCAGATTGCTTGAACATTTTTTTAATATACTATTAAAAATATCGCAGAGGGTTGGTGAAGTATAGAACCTAGACGCCTGACTTTATATTGATGATACTTATCAATACTTCAACGTATCTCTTTGTTATCTAACATGTATTTTCTGTAATTATAAATTCATTTTATTTACAATATTTAATAATTATTCTACGGTTTGATCAAAAAATAATTATTCTACGGTTCTACACTTCTATCCTACGTTTGACATTGCATCTATTCCAGCCACGTACTCGCAGACCATGGTCCACCTTCCCTTTGAGCTTCACCCACGTCGCCGTCACCCGTCGCCTTTGAGCTTCACTCGCATCGTCGTTGTTCTTTGCCGTTGCTCTTCGTCGTTGCTCGCCACCTTCGAGCTTCACTCGCAAAGTGACCATCACCCGCCACCTTTTGCAGATCCTGAAGCTTCGAGTCGCAGTCGAGCTTTAGGCTTCGGTGGTTGCTCCAATTACCCTTCTCTCTTTCTCTTATTTTCATGTACTTGCTACTGAAGATTAGAAACAGAGCAGAGGCAAATCAATCTCGAGTTTTATATGCCGCAAATCTAGTGATTATCCCTCTTCTCACAGTGCGATCTTGTGTGTGCACGCTTGCCCTTTGCCAAACATGTAATTGCTCTTTGTGTGCGCATGCTTACCCTTTGCGATCTTGTATATGAAGCAAATCGATTTTGAGTTTTATTTGATTGATTGATGCTGCTATAGATGGCGCTACTAAATGCTTAAGCATGTAATTGTAACTTTTCTTAGTTGTGAATCTTAGTTTCACTTGCATTTTTTAATTTCATAAAGAAACTTGTATAGCAAATTAATCCTGACATAAAATTCGAGGATCCAAAGACTTTGGAGGAACAAAGGTGTTGCATAAAGGAACAAGGCCTTGTTTTGCCTGAGGATTACATTTCTATGCTTGTTTGGAATTACAAAAAGAAATTCACTCTTGGAGTCTTGGTAGATGAAAGCACTGCAAAGAGCAACCAGATATTATTGCTGCTGGAAGGCTCCGACCAGGGCAAACATATTGACATAAGCAAAGAAGAGGAAAATACTGATGAAAGAATTGACGAGGCACAAATGTCACAAATGATTTTATAATTCTGTAATTTTTTTTTCTGTAATCTATGACGTATCCTCATTTTTTTCTAGAGCATGTTTCAAAAAATTTTGGAGTCTCAAATGGCAGAAAATCTGACATTATTTTGTGGCTAAAAAGTTTTCCAACTATGTTGAGTAGACTAGGCCAGAATCACATAAAATAGAGCGGATTTGTTCCCCCCTTGCTCCTCACGTATGTTAATGGAAACGGACCTAAGATGGTTGGATGAGAAGCGGATGTGTGAAGTGTGGATCTCATGTCCATTTCTCACGTCCGTTTTCTATTAATGGAGAAAGAACTAGCCTTCCCCACTCTCTCACCCACCAGAAGCTCTTCACCCTGTGCTAGTCGTTCTCATTCGCTACTCCCTCCGTCTCTCATTCTCTTGACTCTCGTCACTGTAGATATTCATACTTCAACTTTGTAATTTTTCAGTTTTTCCAGCTTGAAATAATGATTCAACGTCTCGACTTGTGACCTTGGGTTTATCTTCAAGGAGTGGAAGAAGCACAGTTGCGAAAGCTTGGAAGAACACAGCAATCGGTATATTTTATCTTCAACCGTTTGTGTTTACTGCTTATATCTTGCAAGTTCGTTCTGAAATCAGGTGAAGATGGCAAAAGCTGGCGCGTTGGATCTGGCTTCTGTTGTAATGGAAAAAGTCCCACATCGGTGGGATTTCAAATGGAGGAGGGGAATTCTGTATATAAATATAGCCCCTCCCTTCCCTTTATAAATCATCCCTGCCATAGCCAATCCTTTTAACACTATAAAGATTTGTGTTACAAATATCTTTTCTTGTATTATTACTTATGCAATTATTTGAGTAATAATAATTGTAGATATTTGAGTATTCCTTTTTATTGTTGTCTTGCCTATTATTTATTAGCTGTTATTAGATATAGTAGTTGTAGCTTATTATATTATTAAATTACTTCTAGAAATTTATTTTCTAGATTTGTGATTTTTTAGTATAATCGGTTACGCTCTATAAGTTAGGCTTCCGCAACAATTGGTATCAGAGCCAAGGTTCTGTCTAAGTATGCTCTGTGGTTGCAGCATAGGCTGATCTTCCACATCAGAAAAGAATTACTTTGGGCTTTTTGTGTTAGCAGCTATTAAATATTTGAAGCAGAAATGGCGGGCAAAATTGAAGAGCTATCATCAAGTGTCAACAATTCGTTGTTGGGAACCTCATTGGCAACAAGGATTATGTCAAATGCGAGGTATTCAGTTGAAATCTTCGACGGATTGGGACACTTTAGGATGTGGCAAGGTGAGGTTCTTGATGTCCTTTTTCAACAAAGACTAGACCTCGCTCTAGAAGAAAGGAAACCAGAGAAGATAGATGAGGAGAATTGGAGGATCATCAATCGTGCTGCTTGTGGTACCATTCGGTCGTACCTTTCCAGAGAACAGAAGTATCCATACACAAAGGAAACTTCTACCTGTAAGCTGTGGAAAGCATTGGAGGAGAAATTCTTGAAGAAAAGCAGTCAGAATAAGCTCCACTTGAAGAAAAGACTGTTTCGCTTCAATTATGTTCCCGGTACCACAATAAATGATCATATCACCAACTTTAACAAATTGGTGACAGATTTGCAGAATATGGATGTGACCTTTGAAGATGAAGATCTAGCCCTGATGTTGTTAGGATCACTTCCTGATAAGTACGAACACCTGGAGACAACTCTACTTCATGGCAAGGATGAAGTATCTCTCAGAGAAGTTTGTTCTGTTTTGTACAGCTATGAACAAAGAAAAAGAGATAAACAAAGAGGTGGAGAAGCAGAAGCTCTAGTGGTGAGAGGACGTACTCAAAATCAGTTGAGGTCGAAGAAAGGGAGATCCAAATCAAGGTTCAAACCCAGCAAAGATGAATGTGCCTTTTGTCGAGAGAAAGGTCACTGGAAGAAGGACTGTCCCAAGTTGAAGAACAAGGCCAAAGCTACAAATGAGAAAGCTGTTATGGACTCATATGTAGCTGATTGTGATGATGAGAATTCAGATTTCTCATTATCTACAACGACATCATCAAATATGTCAGACGTTTGGCTGTTAGACTCAGCTTGTAGTTATCACATGTGCCCTAATCATGATTGGTTCGTTGATTTTCAAGACGGAGGTTGTGGAGTTGTACACACAGCAGATAATACCTCTCTTACAACATATGGCATTGGTTCTGTTCGATTAAGAAACCATGATGGATTGATCAGAACATTGACAGATGTTCGTTATGTGCCAGATTTGAAGAAGAATCTTATTTCTGTGGGAACTCTAGATTCAAAGGGGTTCAAGATCACTGCAGAAAATGGGGTTATGAAGGTACTCTCTGGTGCATTGGTTGTAATGAAGGGGATTCGGAAAAACAATAACACGTATCACTATCAAGGTAGTATGGTTATTGGGGTAGCTGCTGTGACATCCCGTCATGACAATGAGGTAGAAGCAACCAAGCTGTGGCACATGCGCTTGGGACATGCAAGTGAAAAATCCTTAAAAACCCTATCTGATCAAGGGTTGTT
>QFDD01007760.1:0-10190 GCA_006871305.1 Vachellia collinsii | reverse complement strand
GAAAACAGAAACAAACAAACCCTTAATTACCTCTTATTCTAAATATAAAATATAGTTTATATTTTATAGTGTAAATTGCAACACAAACTAAATCCTTACTGCAAGATTTTTTATGCATCTAAAGAAAACATTTATACGCAAGATTAAGATTTTTTCCCCCTGATGACTGCAAGGTTGAGATAAAATTATCTATAATTCAACAATCTGATTAATAAAATTTGCATTTTATATGCATAGAAAATTAAGAAATGATAAAAAGAGGATAAAGGCACAACAGGCAATTCTTGTATACAGCAACAAAAATCCAAAAGATACAGCAGCGGCAAAAACCATGTGTATAAATATGTAAATATATGTGGTCTGGATTTCTCCAGTTACATTCTACAGACACAAAAATTGTCAGTATATAAATGCATACCCAAAAAAAAAAATATGAAACACTGAAATACATACATATGATATATGATAACATAATCTTTTCAAATGCTTCAATAGTTGTCCCTCCTCCCTCTTCTGGTTTTTAACTGGTTCCATTTTTATTTTTTATTTTTGCAGCCAAGCCTAGTTTTGGCTCCTGGATTTTTCCACCACCCTTGGAGCTGCAATAAGCACAATCCATTTCATTTTAAACAATCTTGCTTCACAAGTATGGTAATTGTAACTTATTTGAACATATGCTAGATTTATCAGACATACCCAGACCGATCGCCTCAGAACCTTTCATGATCCTTAATCTCTTACACGAGTCAGTGAACATCCTGTGGCAACAATTTAGCAAACTCAGGCTAGAAATCATTTTACAGACAAAAAATGTTCTTAAGGTTGTCATCAGAATCAGATCAGAGTTTTAAACCAGGTGGTTTATATATGCTTGAAGTTGAAGATTCATGAACTGACAAAGATTTTCC
The DNA here is from genome assembly GCA_006871305.1 of Vachellia collinsii. Taxonomy (NCBI): domain Eukaryota; kingdom Viridiplantae; phylum Streptophyta; class Magnoliopsida; order Fabales; family Fabaceae; genus Vachellia; species Vachellia collinsii. The sequence continues at coordinate 9,282 of QFDD01007760.1, read as the reverse complement.
ACTTTTAAGGATTTAGATTGAATGGATAAGAGGGACTTACTCCCAGGGAACATCACCAACAAGCATCCAATCTCCATCTTTATCTTCATAAGTAAGAACATATTCAGAACCATGAAGAAGATCCCTCAAAGAACTCTCACTTAGGCCATCTATCACAGCAAGTCCTCCAGAACTGCATTGACCTGTAAATTTGAGGAACAGAACATCATCAAAATTCAACATTTCTATTTAATAATGACAGAAATGATGTATTAAAATAGATTGCAGAAGCCATTTAAAGAAGATAAATAACATTATAATGGTAACTGATGCAAAGGATAGAAAAGGCAAAGGAAACTGTATTTGATCTACAAGAGACCTAATAATTCACTAATCTTCTATTTATATTAATAGTCTTCCCAAACTAACAATTCTCTAAATAACTCTAATAACCATGCAACAGTAACTGCAAAAGGTTGAACCAGTTTCATTTTGCTATAGTGTGTGTGTGTGTAGAGAGAGAGAGGGTACCAATGGTAAAGCAGCTGAACATCTTCTCAAGAGCTGAAGAAAGTTCCACATAGTTGGTGAAGGTTTTGAGACCGACCTTTCTGAGATAAGGGGCACCATCCATGCTGACCTTCACATAGAGACAGCCATGTCCTGCTTTACCCTCACCTTCATCATTGTTCTTAGTCGAGTTAGAGGCCATGCTGTTCTTTCGAAAAGATCGAATTGGTGGCCATCCCACAACCTGTGCCCTGTTGTTGCAAAAGATTCATATTTCATTACTCATCCTAAGGATTATTATATATGTACAAACAGACATCAGTTTTGTTCAGCCAAAAAAAAGTTTCAGTTCCACATGAATTTGATGCCATTAAGTTTAAATTTCTATGGAAAAGCTTCATTTTTAGAAGAGGATAGTCATAACATCTGTGATGATGGGGTAAACCCAAAAAAAAATTCACAGATAGATCTATATATCATAATATCAAAAAATTAACAAAAATGAAAAGAAAAATGAGAGCTGGAATTCGTTTGGTAACCAATCTCAATCATTCTCCTTTGTACAGGACAACATGCAACAGAGACATGAAATCCCTTGTTTTTGTTTTAGAAAATACAGAAAAATTAATAAAAGAGACATGAAGGAATACTCTTAAAAATTTTCAAATAATCTCACAGTTCCAACATATCTAAATTTACATTTAGAAAACTTCATAACAGTCAATTCATCTTAGTTTCATCAGCTAATATGACAGCCTTACAACTTCCTGGGGACCAAAACCAAATGATGATGGGCAAAAAAAAAAAAAAGAACAGAGAAAAAGGAGGCAAATTGAACTTACTTAGCAGCAGGAGGAGCACTTCCATGTTCATTATTAGCAGCACCAGAATCCTGAGGTTTCTTCTTCTCTTGAACTACTCCACCATCTTTAATGCTTTTTTGTTCAGAGTTTGGGGAAGTTTCTGCAGCAACTAGAGGCGGCTTCACTATATTCCCTCCTCTGGGAGAGAACAAAGGAGTTCCTCTTCCCAAATCAGCTTCAGACCCAATTTTTTCACTCACAGAGAAACCCCATTTACCAGAAGACCCAGTTCCATCAATGGCGTCAGAAAAAACCCTCTTAGCTCCAGCCACGTTGTTCTTCAACGGGAAAAGAGGAGGAGGAGGAGGAGAGAACACATTATTAGCATTAGTATCAGTATTATTCTGCAAATCCTTACCGAAAAGAGAAATCCCAGTTCCTGATTTCCTCTCAGGAGGAGGAGGAGAATCACTGCCAGGAAGGCCAAGCCTGAGCTCTGTCTCTTTGAAATTAAGAGAAGAGCTATTTTCTTTCTCAGAAGAGAGAGTAGACGAAGCAGCAGATGAAGGAGAAGATATTTTCTCAGAGTGTTTTTCCATGGATGGATTCTCTGATGCTGCTAAGCCTATGTAATCATGTTCTAATGGTTCAGACATCAAAATGACACCAAGAAATGAAGCGAAGTAATATCAGAAAAAAAATAATGAAGCCAACCGGAGTGTCTGTCTGTTTATAGGTGTGTCAGCTGGAAGAACATATTAAAGTAGAGAAGACAAGTCACAAAGAAAGAGGCTATGACGGGTGTGTGTGTGTGTGTGTCTCTCAAGCCTCTGGAACTCCGGTTTTTGTTGATGCATAAAAATTAAAAAGGACCTACCCGGGGACTTTCCATGGCCAACTTAACTTTTTCCCTTTTTCATAAAAGAATAAAGCAATTTTCCCCCCACACATGCATCATAATACATGAAGAATAAATTGAGATATGATCGTACTTAAATTAAATTTCGGTTGGTATTACTTCCTTGTATTTTAAAAAAAAAAAAAAAGTTTGTTTTTTTCTTTATTTTTACTCAGCATGTTACATTAAAATAAGTTAAGATAACAAACTCAGGTTTGCACAACTATCAAGCGCTTCCCGCGCTGATTCACATTCCAGTAGCATAGACTTTAACAAATATCATTCGAATTTATGTATATACAGCAAACGCCTTTAAAAAATTACCTCCACTTATTAAAAGTCCCACTATAATAATGCTTGAACCTGATCTAATTAAATAGTTAAATAGTTAAATAAAAATAAGTATTAAGGGCTTCCATCATAAACGAATGGTTGCAAGTGAGATGGATTATGCAACCTCCCATTTATACAAAAATATTATACCTTCATATATATATATGTATGTATATGTATATTATATGTATATCTTGAAAGTAGAGAGAATACGGGGACAGGGGCACCGACAGGAGGCAGAGTATTCCCCGGCAACCTATTACGCATTGTTTCCACTTTACCAATATATACAGGTTCTGTACTTTAATACCTGCCGCCTAAAATGCGCCGGACCACACGGCGTAAGTTAAACAACGACCCTTGTATTGCACATAGAATTAGAATGGAATCCACTTTGAGATATTAATATTTAATATTAATATTAATATTTTTTTAACCAAAATATTAATATTAATATTATACCTGAAAGCCACTCAACAATACCCTCTTCACATTCATTGAATCACCCTTCTAACTTCCTCACTTTTCAGTTTCCTAACATAACTTGGAAAGATTACTAAAATTGAATAAATTAATACATTTATCATTTTTCTAAACAAATTTCCTTTACAAAGAAATTGATATTTAATCCAATCATATCTTTAATTTAATGAATATAAAAAAAATTTAATATAAATATTTTTTATAATTTAATGTGATTTATTTAGCTTTATCTGAGCGAATCACTTTTGTGCATATGTGCGTGTGTATGTACGTGCGTGTGTAAAGATGGAAGAGAGTGAAAATGATGAAGCGTCGGCTCCATTAGAGTGGTGAGGTGTACGACTTTAGCCACGCGCGTATCTGAAGGTAATGATGTGTAATCTAACAGTGGCCAGTGGGACGGCGTGCGAGGCACCGTACGCGATCTTAACGGCAGGGATCCATCCACGTCACTCTACGCGGTCGTTAGGGGACAAAACGGCGTGGTGTCGTTGCCGTTGACGCAGGTAAACGGTAAACACTCTCATCATTGCTTCTTTCATCTCCTCTCCACCCTCCGACGTTAACTGCTCCACTATCCTCTTTTTTTACTTTATTTTTAATTATTGTTTTATCATATTCAATTAAAAAAAAAATCTCTGCTCCCCAAGGCTTAAAAAATGAATCGGGTTAATTATCAGCCCAGAGTTCAATCTTAAAAAAAGATCGAATTGATATCTGTTATCTAAGAATCGATTTAGTCCGAGCATATCCAGGAACAAGATTGAGTTGAACCGGTCCACTAGGTTACTGGAGAACCTTTGCCTTTTTTGTTTTTGAATAAACATGTTGGATGAAGCTTGAAAAAACAACCTTCAATTGGTCTAAGGAAAGAGGTGAAATTATAAGAACAAAATGACCGACATTGCCTCGGGAACTAAGATAAAATTGCATCTGCCTTCAATTGGTCTGAGAAAAGCTTTAAAATGAAGGAATGAAAAGGGTAGGCTCAATGGAAAGGGAAAGCTTCATCACTAAATGGTTTAAAACATACATTTTACACATGGTATCCAAAAGAACAAGAAAAACAACAAAGGCAAGTTATAACTAAGGTGAATTAGATAACCCACAATTTAGGGTTCCAAATTTGAACAAGTGAAAAGCTAAAAAGCAATATTGATATGTATTATAACAAAAAAATTAAAATAAATTTCATACAAGACCAGGTTAGTCAAGCTACATAATCTGATAAGCCAACCTAATATCTAGTCAAATTCAATAGTCGAGTTGAACTCAATCCTTTCTAGCTATGCATCAGGTCCATTTCTTTGGACTGAGTTTGCTCACAGGTAAGATCGGGTTGGGCGGGCAAGTTACCAGGTTACCACACATACTTTTTTTTGTTCACTATCACAAATATTTAATAAAAGAATTAATTAATTTTTTCATAAAGATTAAAAAAAACTAATTAATTGATCTATCTATTATTTTTTTCAAAACTAATTTGCCTGAATTATAATATGATATATATTATAATGATACATATAAATATTTCAGAATATATATGATAATTAAATAATTCATTTTGCTTTTTTAATATCCCTAAAAATCAATTGACTTTTATATTAAGGATCGGATGGAGTATGAAAAACTACCCTTAGATTCTAATGAAAAGAAAATCTAACCTTAAAAAAGCAAGGTTCAAAAAGTCAAACCGGACATTGAATCGGGTGAGACAGTGGTTCAAGGGTTGATGGTTCAGATCGGGGTTAAGCCGTGGTCAAACCGGCCATATTAAAATAATATAATTTAGTAAACTGTATTTTATTTTAAAAAATTAATAGCTACAACCTAAAATATTATTTTATTTTTTATTTTACCCATATTTTAAATTTTTAGAGTTTAATTAAATATCAGTAATAAAAACAATTGAGATAAAATGAATTTATTTTATTTTATGCCCTTATGCGAAAATTTGTTTAAATAGAAAACAAAAAATTTAAATATAGTTTTGTTACCATGTTTTTTTAAAAAAATTAATAAACCATATCATCCCATTTGATTTCATTTTTCAGTATTTCTACCTTTTAAATTTTTTTAAATAATTTTTTCTTTTAAAACAATAGTCAAATCACCAGTCCAATGGTTAAATGGTTTAGCCAGTTCAGCACCGGTTTGATTAGTCTGAACCGGTCCATGGTTCAACTACTCAACTAGACTGAATCAAAGACAGGTTCACTGGTTTACGGTCTGAACCGGTCTGTTCGATTCGGTTCTTTGAACATCGTAAAAAAGTCCAAGAGAATTTGTGGTTATTTCATTCATCAGAATTTGTTATTGTATGTTGCTTATTTATTGTGTTACTTTTAAATTAGTGCATTTTTTCATTGAATACGGATGATTTTTCACAGAAACGAGAATCAAATTATTTATTATAATATATTAAAGGATGCCCTATATTCTCTAGTGTTCCAGATATGAGTGCTAATTACCTCATTTACCTACATTATTGAAGTTATGTAAATAGAAGTTTGTAAAAATATATGTACTAATTTTTCTACAACATCCTCTTTTTGATGATTTATATTCTAGTAATATCGGCATTACTTATACATCATACCAAAATGTAACTACAGGGATAGTTTAAGAAACAACAATAGATATTATCACAACAGATATTGATATTTTGGATTTGGGTCCTCTCATGATTTTTATTCTCCATTTTGCTCTCAAAATCTATTCTCTACCCTTTGATTAAAAAAAAATTAAATGGTTCAGATGCAATAGTTTAAGAAATATTATTACAATATTATTAAAATGTAAGTAAATAAATTTAAGTTGTCAAAATTCAATCCGAACTGTTTAAACATATATAATTAAAACTGTTAATTTATAAAATGTGTTAACAATAGTTTTATAAAGTATTATGTATGAACTATCTATTTTTTTATTTAAGGTGGAGAAGGGATTTTGAAAGAAAAAAAATGAGAAAATAATTTTGATAGGATCCGGATCCTATCATTTTACATTTTCGTTCGAAATCAACCCCACAAATCCCAATTCCATTTAACTCCTATGGTTATTGGCAAAAATAAACTAACTTCTATATGATTAAAACAGAAGAGAGTTCTTAATTGATATGTTGTTTTAGTTATTCACTATTAAACCTGTGATTGAACCAACGATTGTATATGAAAACAATGGAGACTCTTTTAGATGATATTCATTTCTAATAAATTAACCATTGCTCCTTGTTTAATTATCTTAGTCATTTCACATATCTTAAAGCATAATAATTATCTTATATATTATAACATTAAGTTGCTATATATAGTGGCTCAATGGTTATATATTTTTTAAAATCAAAAGGTGGTGGGATCAAATATCGCATCGATAATTAGATCTTTGACAATGTCGTGGTGGCTATCAATCTCAATAGGCTGGAGTGGGAGTTTTTTTTTTTGTTTTTTTTATTTTGGGAGAGACTGTAAGGTGATTTCAGAAAATTTTGAAATTCTATTTTGATTTTTTAAAAAATACAAATTATCTAGCATTCTGTAATTTTTAGAGGTTTGACTTGTGTTTTTTGACTAATTCAGCAGTACTTTTTTCTCAAAAACTAAACAAGTGCCAAAATGAGGGTGACAATGGCGCATTTTAGACACAACATTTGGTTTGATTAAAATTCCTGCACCATATTTGTGGATGTTAACTATTATTAATCAATCTCAACAACTTCAAATCATTTAAAGATATGTCTCTACAATTTAAAATAGAAAAGATAAATAAAATACATATAGAAGAGTTGGTTCAAATGCAATGTATCTTTTTGTGCCCCCACCAGCTTATATCCATGTTTGATATGTATTGTTGGTGGGTGAACATGATAGTTGTATTTCTTCCTCTCTCTCTCTTTTTCTTTCCTTTACTTGTCATTTTTTTAAATATTTATTTAGGGGCTGCTTCTTCATCCACCTTTAACACCTTAAAGAATTGCTTCATCAAAATATGCAGTATAAATCATTGCATTGTTGAACTTTAAAACCCCACCCCCACTCAACATTCCTCTATTTTATTTATGTCATTTTTAAGGAAGTTTCATGGCGAGCAGCAAAAAGAAGAAGATATTTGATTTACATTCCTCTATTTGATTTACGTCACTGATTTTTGGACAGATTAGTGAGGTCATGTACAAATATATATATATATATTTTATAAAGTCTTAAAAACAGACTATTATTCACATCTTATAAATATCATAATGTGGTAGCGCTTTGAATGTTGCAGGGAAAATTGTTGAAGAACGCTCATTGTAAAATTTATTATTATTGTCCAAAACTCAAGCGAGTGTCTCATTTTCTCTTGTGGTTTGGTACAACCTATCTTTATTTGTATATAAAATAGAAAATATTTGTACATTGATAAAAATGTGCTGCACAAAACTAAAGAAGAATTTTACCCGCTTAAAAACTTGGGTTATTATGTGTCTTTGGGCAATACATTTCATAATAAAAGATTTTTCAGCTATTTTTTTAAATATTATGATGCCTTTATTTAAAAAGTTTGGAATTACTCGTTAATACTAGTTCTAGTTTTTAATAGAAGATTCAGTTGACTAATATGAAGAAATTAAAAAAGTTAAATAAATTACTCTAAAGTTTTTATATTATTATTTTCCAAAATCAATTTTCCTCAATTATGAACTAATATATTATATGATGATACATGTAATTATTTCAGATAAAACTGTAACATACGCTATAATTAAGTAATTTATTTTATTTTTTTAATTTTTTCAAACTAATCAACTAAATTTTATATTAAAAATCGGAAGTAATATCTTTTAAATAAAAGCCTATATGTATAAAAAAATATATATATGAAAAAAAATGAGAAACACACAAAGTAATGGGGCATGGGAAGACAGATGAATTGATTAATAGTGATTAATAATAGTTAATAGTACATAAATAAGGGATTTAGTATGAGGCTGGAATGATGGGTTATGATGAGAGGATGTGAGGGTAATGATTTAATAATTGAGATGCGTTTGGATGCTGAGACATGTTGTCCCAGCTACGTCGCACGCGTTTCACGCCAATTAGCTGGCACTTTCAATGCTACACCCAAACACGGTCCCATCTGTTTGTACGAGAATATTGGAGAAGTACGTTGAAACAAAACTTATCATATATTAACAACCATAGATTACGTTGAAAAAATATCCGATAATCCAAACAAGTTCATTGCTTGGCTCCAGTGATCTTTAAATTCAATTCCTTTCTTCTTCTTCTTCTCTTTTAGTTTCCTACTAGCTCACTCAATCTTCAACAGCTTTTAGATAGATAAGCAGTACTTATAAGCTCTTAATTAATATCCATTTATGTAATCTCTTCTCTTAACCACGATAATATCGAGAAATACTTATAAACTCGTGAAGTGTCATATCATTTGTACTTTCTTTAATCAAAATATTCCAAAATTGGGTTGGATTTATTAAATGGGAAAATAAGGAGTTGAATGAATGAACGATTATCATCAATAAATTTATAAAAATGATAGGAAGTATCATTATTTAGCTGCAAGGAGTATTACAGTACTTGACAGTTATTTAAGAATACATATCAACCATTTATACTAACATAGCTCACAATGGCACTAACAAGTCTTAGTGCATGAAGATTTGTGTGTTAGAACAGTTAAATATGCTACATAATATTTGATAGTTTTGAACTATCGAGTATTTGCTCAGAGAATAATATGTAACTATCCATATATAATGGTTACTGTTAAAAATAACCGTTAAGTGTGGACTGTTCTGTAATATTGGTTAAGAATATTAGATCACATATCAACTAAACAATTCAGACAATAAGAAATTTTAACTGTGTTTAATTAAATGATTAGTTATTGGATTGAAGTAAATACATCCCTTTCATGCAGCTGAGGAAGTCTAGTGTATGCATGCGTTGCAACTTATTTGATTAAATTTAATCTTTCGGTAAGCTTTTTCACAGAAGGGAATCAATTAAAGTGTTGTTTTCTAGAAGGGAAAAAAACAGTCAAAGATGATCAAGTCAGAATAAAATCATTTGACCGTCAAAGATTCTCTGGACGGTTTAAAACGTATTTGTTAGTTAATTAACATGTTATTAATTACCATAAGAATGATTCTGAAGTGCAGCCTAATGACAAAATGATACTACATGTTCGACACACACATATATATAGACAGCATTATTATGTACATGGTTGATTTACTGTTTTTTATACAAGAATCAGTTGACTTTTTTTTTT
>QFDD01007759.1:0-11771 GCA_006871305.1 Vachellia collinsii | reverse complement strand
CATGTGACTGACTTGGTAGAGATAGTAGTAGAAACCAACCTTAGGCCTTGCCATGATTGCTTATTTTCGAGTTGAATTGGTCACTCACAAAATACGAATGATCCGAGAGCAAGTTTGGAACTGGCTCACATAAGCTTTTATTTTTATTCTTAATTTTTTAAACACACACACTCACAAATCTACTGAAGTTTTCTTGCTGACTGAACATGCTCTGTATATTTGCAGGAGACTAGAAATGTGTGCAATGGTAATTACTATGTTCCAGTGAATGAAGATTGTCAAAAATTGTTAGACAAAGTTAATGAGGTAACCTATCTGTAAAACCCAATTCTGTATCAAACTGAACCAAGATGAGTTAGGATCTCATTCATGATTCTTATCATTGTAGTTGATTGCTGATCTAAACATGTACAACACTCTAGAACCATGCTATCATGGGACAGAGACAGTAGAGACTACAGTATCGTACATTAGGTTGCCGTCCAGCTTCCGGCAGTTAGGGGCGGCGACCGAGAGACCTCTACCAGTGAGAAAAAGGATGTTTGGTCGTGCTTGGCCCCTTAGAGCTCCTGTGAAAGATGGAATTGTACCAACTTGGCCGGAACTTAGCAGCAGCAGCACCATTGTTCCATGCACTGTAGGTTCCCTCGTCTGATGGTTCATGATCATTTTATAATTTTACTTCCCTGCTTCCAGTTGATTTTCATTGCTAGGATCTCTATAATCTACGTATGTATTTTTTTTTTCGTGCGTGATTTCTCTGGATATGATGTTTATATATTTACAGTTAAAACTATTTATTGATGCAAACATAATATTACTTTTTTTCTTTAATATAAGAGTTAAAGAACTAATTTACGGATATTAAAAAAATAGATAAGTGAGTTATTTATATGTGCCAATTTTACTAAAATACCTTATATGTATTGGAGCCACAGTTAATGGAAATCCTTTTCACATATACAATCAATAAATATATTTTAGGAAAGTATTATAAATTTGGGTACAAAGTGAATTGATATCTTATATTTAATTTTAAAATAAACTCATTGTTTAGATTTTATATTTAAAATTAGAGTTCGCATCAGAGACTAATGACTTATTAGGTGTTTAAAGCAAGTTACAAAATTGGTTACGCTGCACATTCCCTATTCTCAAATTGCTGTAGTTGTTGTATGGTCTTTTACACATTATATAACACACACACACACACACACAGAGCATAGGTTAATCGCGTCGTTCCTTCCAAAATATTCTTTTTGGCAAGTCTCTTAATGGAATGAAGGAAAGAGAGTTCTGACAGAGAGAATGAAGATGGTAATAGAAACTTGACACCTAAGGGCACATTACTGAACTCATTCTCTCTATCATGCTCTGAAGTCTGAAACTTATTGATTCAAGATGATATATACCTTCACATCAGTGTTGTTCACATAAGAATTAAAAGACTAGGTTAGAGACATATCTGGCCATCACCAAGTGTCATTATATAAATGATATGATCTCAATGAAGTTTATTGTGTTCATATTGTTGTGCATTGCTGATATCATGAAATGTTAAGGAAATAACAAGTTCCAATTTTATCTTCAGGATGATGAGGTTGCAACCATTTGGCTGAACAACGAGACAGTTAGGGAAGCAATTCACACTGCACCGGTGAAGTTTCATTTATCTTTTCTTTTCTTTTGCTATTGTACAAGTATTCTCCTATTAAAGGCAATCTTATTCAATGCATTAAATTTAAGCATATCTCCTAATAAGAATTTTAATATTGATTTGCTATATTATAAGAAACTAGTCCTTTTTTTAAACCAAGCCTGTTGGTTCCTTCCATTTTTTTTAGCCAAACAGAGAAATGAAAGCTCTGGTCTGTGAACCAACCCTGAATTGAACTGCATTGACCAAAGGATATTTGGTTAAATTCTTGTTGATTAATGATTTGAGATTTTTGTGATATACAACAGGAAAGTGATGTCAAAACTTGGATTATATGCACGGAAGTTATTAGTCCTTTTGTTCATGATGCTGGGAGCATGCTCAAATACCACTGGAGCTTGACATCCAAAGGATATCAAGCACTTATATACAGGTACCGCTTTAATTTAAATATCATCGATATAACAACATAAGTATATTTGGCGTTATAAAATGATTTCCCTGGTCAGCATCGTGCAGCTTTCAAACCAAAGTACATATAACCAAGCATAACAGACAACACAACAACCCAACTAAGGGTACCTCAATCAATCAAGACAATTTTATGTCCAAACATTTTCATATGCTCCATCCAATCCTAAATGTAGGATCTATGTACCTAATTTAATTAGATTAATAATGCTAACGGGTAAAGATAACAAATTTACTGAACATATGACTTGAACAGTACATCAACAGTTATCAGATCCAACAACTTTTAGCAGAAATAAACAATAGAGGGCCTTACCTTGATTTATTTTAACGACAAGCCCTTAGAAACCATTTTCTGAAGAAGCTTCTCGTCCTTATCATCCTTGTTTTTATCAAGAACATGCCTAATAATAGTCTTAAAAGTTATTATGTCAGGAATGCCGTCATTGTCTTCCATTTTATCAAGGAGGGCATTTGCCTCATCAGACAAACCCTCCTTTGATCATGACATTATAGGACAACATTTAGATGGTGACCTGCCATCAAAAGATACTGAAAAATCTCTCTTGCCTTGTTTAGTCTTCCACCTGAGCACAAACCATCAAGGAGAATATTGTAGGTGCGGACAGTAGGTCGAATTTTCTCTCTGACAATACGTTCCAACAATACAATTGCTCGATCAAGACAAGAATAAATTAATATGTCGGGAACCATATTTCTTGAACGCATTTTGTTAAAGAGATATATGGCCTCATCCAATCTTTTATTTTTGCAATATCCATGAATCAAAATATTATAATTGAAAACATCTGGTCTCAAACCACTTCGAATCATCCCGATTAAATACTTCCATTGCTTCCTCTACATTATTGATCATACAATATCCATCCATTAATCTGTTGTAGGAAACAACAATAGGCTTTTGACCACACTTCATGATTTTGGCAAACACAGCTTGAACTTCCATGATCCTTCCATGTTTACCAAATGCATCCATCAATTTGTTAAAGGTGACGTTGATGGACTTTGCAGAGCCCATTAATAAGAGTATCGTATGCCACAGTATCAGGAAATATTCCCTGGTCAATCATTTCTAAAAACAAACAAAGCCCTTCGCTTACAAATCCGTCTTTGCAAAGCTCATAGATGATTGTTATACTATGTATACATTAGGCTTCATTGCAAGTCTAGGCAGCTTTCGGAGTAATTTGACAGCAGAAGCTTTTTTCCCCATTTTACACATTCCATCATTAATATGCCGTAGCTAACTTCATCCAAAAAATATCCTTTTGAAATAAGCTCATCATGAAAATCTAATGCTTCCCCAACCATGTTATTGATACAGGGTCCCTTCGTTAGTGTAGTTAAAGTTACAATACCAGGTTGAAAATCTATCTTAAACATCTTCCCCAGTAGAGAGAAAGCAGAATACATCTGACTCACGTGGCAATAACAGTTGATCAAAATGCTCAGAAAAACCGGACATGGAGTGAAATCCTTGAACTCCACCTGAGAAGAAAGTGAAATAGCAGTGGGATAATGGTTCATCTTGGCAATGGCTCCCAAAGTTTTGGTAATATGGAGGGTGGGGGACGCTTACGGAGCATGCCATTGAATGAAGCAACGACGTCTGCGATGTCGTTAGGATTTGGAGGATGCGAATGAAGGAAGAATTTGAGATGGAGGGCGCGGGGTGAAGAGAGAAGGAACGGACAAGAAGATGATGGAAGAAAATGAGGAAATTTAAGGAAGGCACAACTTGTAGCTGTAGAAGATAACATCTTCACATATGCTTCAACAGAGGAAAACGAGATTCCGGCGAGGGACGGCTGTTTGAACGGCGAAACAGAGTTCTTCGGGATATAAAACAAGAAAGAAAGTCAATCATCTTTATACAGTTCGTTTTAACGAAGGAGATAATGGCATGCAGTCATGCACTATGGCAGAGGAAGAAACTTGTCCCTTGAGAACAACTTCACTTGGAATCGTCACTTGCACTATTAATATTCAAGCATATATTTTGTCAAAATTTTAAGAAAAGTGAGGGGACTAAACTGAAGTTTGATGTAAAACTTATGACTTAGCCTATTTAATTATTAATTTTAATAAATGTTTATTTCTACATTAATATGTCAAATATATAAAATTATATTTTTCTTAAAACTTGTGTGTGTGTGTGTGACGCAGAATTGGCCCCCGCTAACTAGTTTTTCTAAGCCAGTCAGTCACTGAGCGAAACTATGGCTGTTGTATTATCAGCTAGTGACACCATTACCATTTACTTTGGTGCACTTAAAATAAAGAACTACTTTCTTAACCTCATAAAACTCTCCTAAAAGCTTAATGACATGCATATTCCTTAACACAGTTCATAAAACTAGAAACTCTCCAGTTGTCCGATTAGATAAACATTTCTCTACAAATTACATCTCATGTTCTTTGCACAACAGTTTGTTGCGATGAGAGTCACCATCATGATGCTTCTTCTTATTTATCTATCTGCTCTTGTTTGTTGTTAATTGATTAACTAATTTACTGTAAAAATTCATGTTTTTTTGGGCAGTGGAGATCATGATATGTGTGTTCCATTCACTGGAAGTCAGGCATGGACTAGCTCAATGGGATACAAAGTTGTGGATGAATGGAGGCCATGGACAATCAATGATCAAGTTGCTGGGTACTTATAACACCATTACCTTCTTTTTCTTATTCAAATAATCCTTGACGTAATATCTATTTAACTAATTTAGATAAATTAAATTGTAGATAAATTACTTAATCATTAGTTGTGACCCGATTTTCCTAAAATAGCATTATGTAATGTTAGCTTATATATAAATTTATAAGTTAGTAAATTAATTTGGAGGAAATGATATATATAAGAAATAAAATGGATTGAGGTGTCACGATTATGATCAAAATTAATCCATAAGTAACTTTTATACTCAGAATCAAAAGAGTATTTTATTGGGTGAATTTTGAAATAAATAATCGAGGAAATAGAAGGAATTTTGTTTAGAATTGGAGAATTTTCCAATGATATACATCCTATCAGTTTATTTTTTATGTTTTCAATAATGCCGTAAGAATCTTGACCTGATTTTCAGTTTATCTTACTGTATTTTTTGCAGTTATATTCAAGGATTTGATAAAAACCTCACCTTTATGACCATAAAGGTTTGTAAACCAGAAAGTTTAAATCAAATTGCTTCAAAAAACCACTTGATCTTGTGTTCTGATTCTGTTTGACAATGGTACAGGGAGCTGGACACACTGTTCCAGAATATAAGCCACAAGAGTCACTGTACTTCTATAAGCAATTTCTGGATGGATTGCCAATATGAAAAACACAGACGAAACAGAGTTCAATCTGACCTGGATTTTCTGCGTAGCTCAATAATGTCGTCCTATTGTTTGCAGAATTGCTAATAATATTTACATGAATATCTGTACTTTTTTATGAGAATAAATTCAAAGTGTTTCAGAGAGTTTGCAGAGCCGCTATTTTTATTATAAGAAAGTCACTTTGCAGAATACTAAACCTGAATGGTCTTAATTTCATGTCAATCACGTGGATGAGAACTGCAAAGAAGGAAGGTGGGAAATCAGGTGAAAAAAATATGAATTAAATCGTGTATTCAAATATCTCCAGTGTTATATTATTAATTAATCCCCAACCCAATCATAAAATTTATAACATATCCAGATGATATCTTCTTTCTGACGTGAGAATCATTCATGGAATCTGATAAATATATAAAATATCTCCTTCCGTGTCTCATTTTCCAATCTGGCTCCTCCAAATGTAATCACTCCATTTTGTCCCCCTCCACAAGAATCCAACGACTTTGGCGTTGATACCTGACCCGAGGGCGACGCCATGTTAGAGGATTGAGTGATCTCGAGCTCCAGAAAAACCGCCCTCAAGTCTCTGCTCGATTCATCGCCAAAACAACACTTGGTTTTAGCTTTATCTCTTTCAATAATTCAGGTGGGACCCACATTTAAGCTTGCGTTTTGAACGTCTTTTTTCGTCTTTAATGGTGGCACTGAATCATCGTTGCTTTTAGTAGTGTTTTTTGATTGTTAATACTTTTTTGGTTGTTCTCTGTAGCTTCTTCTGCTGATTAATCGAACAGCAGCATGGCTACTGTGAACAGTGTTGTCTTCTGCTTGTTCTTTTTCGTCCTGGTCAACACTTTCTTAAGCTCTCGGCCAACTCAATCTGCCCCTGAAGGTGCTCTCATAACAGAGCTTCCTGGATTTACTGGCACTATACCTTCCAAGCACTATGCCGGGTATGCTTCAGATTCTATCTTTAACAATATCTGGGCTTTGACTTTGTTCCCGTTGACCAATGGAGGATTTGTTTGTGTCTCATTTTGTAATGTTGAAGGTATGTGACGGTGGATGAAAGTCATGGGAGGAGCCTGTATTATTACTTTGTTGAATCAGAAAGCAATCCAGCTAAGGATCCTGTGGTTTTATGGCTTAATGGCGGACCCGGATGCTCTAGCTTCGATGCTTTCGTGTACGAGCATGGTAATGATTCATTCAAGTCAGCCCTTGTAGTGTTGATAAATTTTATCAGTTTGTTTCGCAATTCGGGTACCAAGATGTGAATTCATTCTTCAAGTTGCAAGTATTTTCTGTGGCTTTTGACCAATTTTCAATTGAATTGACCCCCAATAACTGTCAGCTAGGTTGAAGAATCTAACGTCCTTTAACACTATGCCTTACTCTTGGCCTTAGTCAACAGTTAAAGATGGTGATTGCCTACAATATGCTTGATTTATTGTTGCTAATTTATAATTTGACTTATTCATGGCACATTTCAGGTCCTTTCAATTTTGAAAAGGCCAAAACAAAGGGATCCTTGCCCACATTGCACCTCAATCCTTATAGCTGGTCAAAGGTCTAAACATTTTTACCTTTTTTTTGATTCATCTTAGAACAGTTTCTTTGCTTTGTGATATTTCAGGATGAGTGTATAACAGTCTTCCTTTATCAGAGTCTTCTAATCTTTGCTTGCATTGGGTTACAGGTTTCCAACATTATATATTTGGATTCTCCAGCTGGTGTGGGCTTTTCTTTCTCAAAGAATAAATCCGATTACACAACTGGAGACATAAAGACTGCTTCAGATACACATACCTTTCTCCTTAAGGTATTTTGTGGAACAACTTGGGAATCTTGACAATGTAATATCTGAATCTGTAGTTTTGCATGGTTTACAATTTCTGACATTTCTTCCTTGATCTTGAACAAAACCAGTGGTTTGAACTCTATCCTAAGTTCCTTTCTAACCCATTCTTCATCGCTGGAGAGTCGTATGCTGGAATTTATGTACCCACACTAGCTTATGAAGTAGTAAAAGGTGACAAGTTTTCTCATAAATTTCCTGTTTTAACGTGAGTTAGAATGGCAACTAAGGTTCTGTTTTGTTATCTTTCATAGGAATTGATGCTGGTGCAAGGCCCAACCTGAATTTCAAGGTCTTCTTCTTTAGGTTAATCTTTTATTTTCAAGCTTGTCTCTGCGAACTGAAGTTATTATGTGCAGGGATATTTGGTTGGAAATGGCTGTACGGATGATAAATTTGATGGCAATGCCCTTGTTCCATTTGCTCATGGGATGGGTCTTATATCAGATGAATTGTATGAGGTGAAACTACAACTCTTTAATCATCATAACAAAAATTGAACTTCCTCACATAATTTTGTCTTTGCAGTCTTTGTGCTTCCAAATTTGCTGAAGTTGTATTGTTTCCTGAATATGTTTCATATAATTAATGGTTTATGACTACATGTGCAGGAGGTTAGATTTGAGTGCAATGGAAATTTCTATAATCCATTGAATGAAAATTGTGCAATACAGCTAGCAAAAGTTGATCAGGTAATCTAACTGTATAATACAGTTATGGAAGAAAATGAACCAAGATGAATTAGGTTCTCATTGGTGATTCTTGCTATGGTAGGTGATTGATGGGCTAAACATCTATGACATTCTAGAACCATGCTATCATGGGCCAGAGACTGTGGAGACTACGCCATCCTATATCAGGTTGCCATCCAGTTTCCAGCAGTTAGGTGAGACCGAGAGGCCTCTACCTGTGAGAAAAAGGATGTTTGGTCGTGCTTGGCCCCTTAGAGCTCCTGTGAGAGATGGAATTGTGCCAACTTGGCCGCAAATTAGCAATAGCCAGAACGTTCCATGCACTGTAGGTTGCTTTGGTATTTTGTTTCATGATCATTCTATAATTACTTCCCTGCTTTGAATTTATTTTCATCTCTAGAATCTCTATGTATGAATTTGTTTTTTGGGGTGATTTCTTAGGATTTGATGTCTATTTGTTCACATTTCAAATTTACTTATCAATGCAGTGGAAAAAAAGCCGATAATATGGTCATAAGATGTTCAAGCCAGTTAAATATATATGGGATCTGCTATTAGTCCCAAATTTCATAGTCAAAACTGCTTATTGTACTTGTGTCTTTTCCTCTTGATAATTATGTGTAGCATCTCTTAGTCTCCTTACACTTTCTAAAGTTTTCACTTTCTGAAGTCTCTTCCATGAGATGAGGAAAATGGAATCTTGAGATAGAGAATCTGCTCAAGAGTCAAGATACTAATAGAAGCTGGACTTCTAAAGGCACACTATTGAATTTATCAATTCTGGTGTTCCTGTAAGAATTGAAAAATTGATTATGATCAAAAAAGGAATTGAAAAATTGAGTTGGGGAGATATCTGACCCTTGACCAATAATGATATGACAGATTCTACCAACACTGATTTATGTCCTCTGAAAACTAATTTTAAGTTTCTAATGGTGATTTTCCATTTTCCATCATAGATAAGAAGATGATTATAACTTGTAGTTTATGATCTATGTTAAACCTATGTTCTGGTACTGCATCTTTGATCCTTTTTGAGTTGCTGCATTGGGAGTCAAATCTTTCTTTTTTGTTTTCGTGTACCACATCCATTATTATTATACTACCTCCCATCCTAAATGTAGAAACCAGACAATCCCTATTGATTGCACATAATAAAGAGGTTTTTATCAAGGAGTAGTTCTAATGCATATGATTAAAGATGATGTTTTAGAGAAACCAACCTATATTTGTTACAAATAACTTATAATTCTCTTAACACCTGCAAATCAGTTATGTAGCTCTTTTTTTAGTGACCATAGGTAGTATTTTATATGATCATCATGAAGTTATTGATATTGTGGTATTGATTATATCTTGGGATGTTTAGCAAGTAACAAATTCTAAAATTATCTTCAGGATGACGAGGTCGCAAACTCATGGTTGAACAATGACATAGTCAGGAAAGCGATTCACACTGCAGAGGTGGGGTCTCTAATTTGCCCAAACTGTGAAACGGAAACATTGGTTTATGAACCAACCTGGATTGAACTGCATTGACCAAATGGTATTTGGTTCGGTTCTTGTTGGTTTAAACCTTTGTTTATCGTCATCCACTACTTACAGTGCAGTTTAGTTAGGAGTTGAAGCAACTCATCTAACTTTTTAAATCCTGTGTCACCCATAAAAAAACGCCAATTTGTGATATAACAGAAATCTGATGTCAGTACTTGGGATTTATGCACGGACAATATTTTATACCACCATGATGCTGGGAGCATGATCAAATTCCACAGGAACCTGACATCCAGAGGATATAGAGCACTTATATACAGGTACATTATTAGGTTAAAATCATGTGAAAAACCTCTATAAAATCCCAAAGAAAGAATGTAATCATTAAAGAGTATAATAACAAGCGAGTAACATGTAATGACAAACGCACTACAGGAAATAACAATAGGTCATGCTGCTTGCTTGTGATTTACAATTGTCTGTTGCTACAAGAGTCACCATTATTGTTTGTGAATGGTCTGCGCTCTTCTTGCTATTTATCTGCCCTTATTTGATATTGACCTTTGATAGTTTACTGTAAAAATTCATGTTTTTGACAGTGGGGATCATGATATGTGTGTTCCATTCACTGGAAGTGAAGCATGGACTAGATCAATGGGATACAAAGTTGTGGATGAATGGAGGTCATGGATAGTCAATAATCAAGTTGCTGGGTACTTCTAGCTCCATTTTCCTTCTTATATTATTATACTGAATGCATTTTTAAATAAATTAATCCAGGAAATAGTGGAGACTTTATTTACAATTTCAGAGAATTTTTCCTCTGCTGCTACAACAGTTTATGCTTTTTGCTTTTTTCTTTTTCACATTGCAATAAGAGTTTTGACCTGATACTCAGTTGAACTACCTCCTGTGTATTTGTTACAGTTATACACAAGGATATGATAAAAATCTCACATTTATGACCATAAAGGTTTGGACCCCCTAAAATCTGAGCAAAATTACTTCAAGAATCACTTAATCTTGTGTCTTGATTTTTCTTTGATTAATGGTGCAGGGAGCTGGACATACTGTTCCAGAATATAAGCCACAAGAGTCACTGTATTTCTACAAGCGCTTTCTGGATGGATTGCCACTGTAGAAAGAGAGAAGAAACAGAGGTCACATTGATCTGGAATTTCTGTGTACTTCAATAATTTGTTCCTAGCGTTTGCAGAATTGTGATCATTATCTGTGTTGTATGTGAATATTCAAAGTCTCTGTGTGTTGGCAAAATTGCCATTACTATTGTTATTGCTATAACATATAATAACTGGCATTCAATGTTTCAAACTCTAGAAGATAAAATACTTTAATTAACCAACCATAGTTGGCCTCAGGGGAAGTGATTTTGTCTATTTAAATATAAAGTATCAAGTTTGAGTTCATGTAAATGCAGAAAACTCTTCCGAGAGAGTCATCATCAATTGGACGACAATATTTGAATATGGGTTAGTCATATAAAGAAATTACTTTAATTAATAATAAACTGTAGTAATGCAGGAGGGTGACCTGATTGTTCCTAGCGTTTGCAGAATTGTGATCATTATCTGTGTTGTACGTGAATATTCAAAGTTTCTCGGTGTGTAGTGAAAATTGTCATTACTATTTTTATTGCTATAATATATAATAAATGGCATTCAATGTTTCAAACTCTAGAAGACAAAATACTTTTATTAAACAACTACCGTTGGCATTAGTGGGAGGGGTTTTGTCGATTTAAAAATATGAAGTGTTAAGTTTGAGTTTATGTACATACAGAAAATGTCTCCGAGAGAGTCATCCTCAATTGAGTGACAATACTTGAATATGAGATAACCATATAAAGAAAGCACTTTAATTAATAATAAACTACAGTAATGCTAATTAATAATAAACTGTAGTAATACAGGAGGGTGACCTGATTTTACATTATGATGATGGTATAATAGTAGACAATGTTACAGAAATAAGATTCAATAGTAAAGAGATGAAGTTTATATTGTAGGCTATATAGGTTTGAAAAGTTACATAGTTGACTGATGTGTTAAAACATGATTCATATTGCACAAGTCATATACTCTTTAGGGGTAAATATATAATACAAATAGCATAGCAAGTTCTCATCATCAAAAAGTGAGAATCTATATGACTGGTGTGTTAAAACATGATGGTTGCCACAGCTCCCAAAAACAAAAACAAAAAGTTAGGACCAGTAAAAAAGAATCTATATTCA
>QFDD01007755.1:0-10578 GCA_006871305.1 Vachellia collinsii | reverse complement strand
TATGACTTTTGGAACTAAACCCTTCCTCATGGTGAGGATAAATGTTTTTATGAGGGGAAATTGATATAGGAGTGGGATTATGCATGTATATGCAAAGAGATCTTGCAAAATCTCATTCCCTCCAACGAAAGCTGAGCTTCAAGGGGAAAGGAGTGTGATTTTGTATATCTTCATGCTTTCAATGGATTTAGAAGGCAAAATTGTGTAGGGTAGAAGTAAGAACACAATTTTGGAAGCAATTGAATTATGATCAAAAGCCGAATTGTTGACTTCCGGTTTGGTTCAAGATTTGATTGCACCAAATAATGTAGTATAGGGAACAACCTATCGTTCTTCTCAAGGAGCTATTTATTCGAAAACCTAGTCTAAATTGGTTATCAAAATCATGTTGAACTGAGTATAAAAGAGGGGGTTTTGGTTTGAGAAAACTATGGTGCAATAAAAATGGAAATACAAAAAATAAATCTTTTTGGTGTTTTCAAATAATGAAGATATGATTTGGATTAAAAGGGTATATGATGAGATGGGCTCTTGATAATGAAAACTTAGTGATTTGACCAAGTTTTACTGCAGTAATTCATGTCTGATTGCATGATTTTTGAGGAATTAACTGGTTTAAAATGCATGTTTTGATGTGAATTGTAATAATATGCTTTTATGGATTTTAATTCCCATTAGGCATTGTTTGTTAAGATAAAAATAGCTAATTGTGCATTATTTTAATTAATCCTCATAAATGAGTTGGGATTAGATTTTACAAGAGCCTAAAATGTTTTTTCAGGTCAAGGAGTCAAGAGGAAAATGCCTAAAGAGGGCTCAACTTTGAGGAAAAGTTGTGAAATGGCCAACTAAATGAAGCTGCGCGTTTTGGCTTTCAGGTCGTGACTTATAACTATTACGTCGTGACTCAAATGACTAATAGGTCGCGACTTGAATGAAAGTATGTCGCGACTTGAATACATCTGAGGCAGAATCAGGTTATATACCTCAGATTGCGATTTTTTGGGGGGGAGGATGGAATGCCAGCCGCCTACACTCGTGCAAGCCTTTCCCTTTTCATCTTCTAGGGTTCTTCAAGGGTTCTTGAAGTTCTCCCACTCCTAATCATTGATTGGGATCCATTTCTACTCACCATTCCACCACTTTCTGCTTCATCCATTATTCCATTTCATCTTCCATGGCTCTTACTGAGATTCCAAGACTTCCAGCAGTTGTTCCAGAGGTCATGAGAGGCTAGAACGTATTGCCTTGACGAGTTTGATGAGAGCCTGAGCTTGGGACTTCATTTGGGGAGTTTTACTTCATCCTTTCCATTATTGATCATATCATTGCAGTTATTCTTAGTTAGAATTTTTGGTTTTGTAATGGGGATTGGATCATGAGATTTGTTCTTGGTATTTGTTTTGTAATGAGGATGTTTTGTTTGGTCTTGTGAATTTGGTTGGGTTCAATCAATGTTCGGTTTGATTAAATGAGATACTCTGTTAGCACAATAGGTTATTGTGTTCGATTTGTTGATACCATCATAACAATCTCAACCAAGAGCTAATTTGAAGGTGATTGAAGTTGTTGTGAGCTTTTGGGTTCAAAGGTCTCATTGACAACTACCCTCACCAAAGTTTGGAAGGTTTTCTAAACTAATTAAGATTTGGTTTCCAAAGTAAGTCTCCCTATACTCTTTGAAGTGATGAAGGTTTAGTCAATACTCCAAAGGGCAATTCCATTTATTGAGTTTTCAATCTATCCATTTTATCGTTTCTGTGATTTGTAGCTTTTCTATAACTTGAAAATCCCAAAAAGAACTTAATCCTATTTTCTGCAATTTCATCAAATGCACAACCCCCAATTTTTATCTTTACGCATGGTTTCGTCACTTAGATTACATAAGACCAATTAGGCTCCTCAAAGTGAACACGACCGGATTGCACCACTATAGTGCATTCCTATCCGGAATTTATACAACTTTTGAGGGCCCATAGCGACAAAGGACTTATCACTTAGCTATTATCGCTCCTAAATTGATATGGGAGTTAAATCTCCCTAAGTCTAAATGAAAACCCCAAGCAATCACCTAGGTCCAATGTTTTAATTAATGTAAACTCACTTGAATCCAAGTTAATTAACACTTCTTAAAACATTGTTGAAATACCACTTAGAGTGCCATTGAATGGATGATGCTCATACTCTCAATGGATTGTAATCACAACCACAGAAACCAAGTAACAAACTTACTATCAATAATATTGACAATTGAATTAAATCAGGAATCTCAACTGAACTATATATATATATGAAAACCAACATAAAACAATATCCAATCCAATAACATAATCTAATCATGAGATTACAAATCTGTAATCATAGTTTACATAGAAGCAGAAATTCCTACATCTAGAAATGCCCTACAAGTGAAACATAAGATTAGACTAAGAATACTCCCTAGTTCATCCATGAGCTCAAGCTTCATCCTCCATCACCAAGAGGCTAAGGTTTTAGCCTCTCATAACTCCAGAAGCACATCAATCACTCCAGAATCTTTCTACCATGAGAGGGATGGTAATGGATATGGAGATGTGTGGAGAAAGGTGTTGGGGATGGCTTAATCGGTTTGAAATGGTGTAAAATGAAAGAAAAGGGATGGGAAATGTTTGTTGCTTTAGAGAGAAGGAGCTGAGACTCTAGACTTGCAAATTTGCATAATGGGGGTTGTCTCTTATGTGGTGGCTGACTCCTTAGGTCTAGGTGATTGCTGACTTAATCCAAAATGCACAACTGCACTTTTACGCTCTAATGTCATGACTATCATATAGTATGTTTGGACTTAATCATACTTATGTCGTGACTTGCATAACTTTAGTCGTGACCTGATGCATTAGCAACAACATTTTGGAATTACGTCAAAGTCGCAACTCACTTGGTTACATCACGACCCTTGAGACACAGTGGCACCTCCTGACTTGTATTCCTTCCTCTTAATGAACTGCAGCTCCTTCAATTCTCATTCTTGGGCTTTAAGATCTCTTCCAAATGCCTAAAACAAAAGCAAAGAGCCTTGTTAAAGAATCAAACATTGAAGTTCAGGGCATTTACAGTTAGATGAGATAATTTACTCCTATATTGCAATGTATGAATCAATGTAGACAAGAAAGGCATAAATGCATGCAAGATGGGGTAAAAGTATTACAAAACTAGAGATTAAGTGATGGTTATACATATATTATCTAAATACATGCAAGGCACAATTGATTCTAAATGAATGAATACTAGAGATTTGCTAAAGGGGTAAAAGTGTTAACTCTCTATCTCTTCTCATTGGGGTTCTTTTCACTCAAAATTCAAGCAGAAAGCACCCTACCATAAGCTTATAATAGTTCTAAAATCTCCACTATTTTTGCATCAACATAATGAATTGAGTGGATTTATGGCTTGTAATGATGCAAGTAGCCACATGGAATAGGTAAAAAGAAGAATTAAGTGATGGGTATACACATATTATCAATTAATGCCTCAAGAGCAAAAATCTAATAATAAACCGATGTTCTATGAAGGATTGTTTAGAATGCCTTATTCTTCTTCTTTCTTTCCTTTTTCCTTTCTTTTTTGTACCCTTTTTTTTGACTGAATCAAAAGAGAACCATGGTATTCTACTATATCCACATATCTTTTCTTCATGAACAAATTCAACTTTACTCTATTAAGATGTCCTTGAGTTTCTAAAAAGGATATGCATACCCAATATTTTGTGTGTGGCTCAAAGGGTTTACAGAGGGCATAAATGATGTGAGGGCTTGTGTTTGGAAGATAAGGTGTAAAAATGAATGTCTCTGTCATGTTCATTGCATTAAAACATATTACGTTTTGACCAAGAATTATAACAAGTTCTAGAGAATGTGGACTAAACAAATAATTACTCAATATAGGAATTCAGGCTTAAAGCTATCCTTCAAACAAGGGTTTATATCTCTACTCCTCATACATAAAGTTTCAATGAACATGCATCATTCATATGGCATTAGAAGATATGTTAGAATAGGATTTGACTAAGAGGGGGGCGAATTGGTAGACTTAAAAATTTCAAACACTTTTGAAAAATAAGGATAGTTTGTGAAGAGAGATTGACACAGAGATTTATACTGGTTCAGTCATCCTGACGTACATCCAATTATCACATACCTCTAAGCTTTTCAAATCCACTAAGAACAATATAATAGGCTTTATGTGCCTTGACAACCTCAAGATTAAAATCTCCTCTTCTCTCTTTCAACTAAACAGAGGATCACACTCCCCCTTTTTCTTCATAATCTAACCAATCCTTCCAAGGTTCACAACCTTGAGTTTCTCTCCTGGAAATACAATATTTGAATAAAGGAATTCTCTCGACAAAATTTAATACTGAGCACTAAGGAATTAATGGTAGTGAGAATGGAACAAAGGAGAAAGTGAATTAATAATAAATGTTGTTTCATTGGTAGTTCTTTCTCTTTTCCATCTTGAATGGTCTTCTCTTTATAGTTGGTGGCAATAAATATCCGTTAGACAGAGCTTCATTTCGGTTACTCTCAGCTTCATTCTTCAACGATTGTGCATTGAATGCTTCTGACACATAGTATGGTTGTGTTTAAAATTTTGGTCTGTTGAGTGCATGCTGGTGAAGCAATTAGATGGCAAATTCCCTGTTTCTAAGTTAGTAAAGTGATCATTTATTATTTCAGAATGGATTCAAATAAATGAAACATGAATGACGAAAGATTATAAATAAAGTTGAATTTCTGACAACCCGAGATACTGTCAGTAAAAGTAAGTACTCGAGTTTTATTGTTAATACTTGAGTGTTGTTGACAATTCAAACCAGTGAAATCTCACTCAATTGAACAGTACTCAAGTTTTAGTGGTAATACTCAAGTTTTCTCAATACTTTTAAAGTATACTCAAGTTTTGAAAGAAAAATTATTCATAGAATAGAAGAACACTTTTGTTGATACTCGAGTGTTGAAGGCAATATTAAAGAGTGATGATAGTACTCGAGTTCTGCCAGTGATACTCGAGTGTTTGTGAGGCAATTTGTTGTCAATGCTTTCAATGGTTCTCGAGTATGCACAAAAGTGTTGTGACTACTCAACCATTGGGAATGAAACTTGAGTTTTAATGAGTTCTTCTCAAGGTAATTGCTTGCTTGACTCTCGATACTTGAGTTCTGTGAACCCATACTCGTGTATTGTCTGTTCTTGAAAAGTTAAAGCAAGCACTTCCTTTGATCCTTGAGTATTCTTTGAAGTATAAAGTTTAGAAAGAAAGTTTTGAGCTCGATAGTTGAGTATTGTTTCATAATACTCGAGTATTATCAATACTCTTATAAATACTCAAGTTTCTAGTGAAAGTATTGAAGTTCAAAAATATTTTTGCAGCTCAATACTCGAGCATTGTTGTGTAATACTCGAGTATTGAAAATACTTTCATGAGTACTCAAGTGTTCTTGAAAGTGTTGTGTTTTGAAATCAGTTTTGCTCCACAATACTCAAGTATTAAAACATAATACTCGAGTGTTGTCAACACTTTTACTAATACTTAGTGTCATTGAGAGTGTTGAGCTTTGAAAGCTGAATTTGCTCAACGATACTCGAGTGTTGAAACTTAATACTCAAGTGTTATCAATACTTTCACTAGTACTCGAGTGTCACTGAAAGTGTTGAGTTTTGAAAATTGATTTTGTGCAACGATACTCGAGTATTGAAACTTAATACTTGAATGTTGTCAACACTTTCATCAATACTCGAGTGTTACAGAGAGTGCTTGTGAAAAATATTGTATTTTGAAAAACTAAATTATAATTCCTGCAAAAACATGTTTGTCATCATCAAAATACTATCTCAACAACATCTACCACAAAAGTAGATCTTTGGATGATGATTAAAATTGGTCAAGAAAATCATTATAGAATATTCGAGAATACCAAAAGCACTTGTGCAATCTTTAAGGAATCATATGCAAAGTTTAGAAATAAAAAAAAAAAGAAAATTCAAGGTCAGAATGGTTTCCTTTGTTTGATACAATGAGGTTGGGCTAAAAAGGCTAAGAAATTGCTTGAAAACAATGCAAAAGTAGCTCAAAAGGGCTTTTCTGTACAACAATGATTAAAGAAAAGAGAAAAATACTACATGCAAAGGTTCAGATGAATAGTCATGACTTACAAGTCTCAGGTCATGACATAAAATGTACTGAGAGCTTTTCATTGTTTTTTTAATAAACTTGTTACGTCGTGACATGTAATGAATAAGTCGTGACTTATCATGCATAGAGAGCTACAGAGTGAAAATTTTCAAAGCCTAGCAACTTAAGCATGCAAAACCTCTTCAATATGCATCCAAACAATTAAAAATTGATCACAAAAAATTGAACTCATAACTAGAGATAAGTGATGAAAGATTGGGTCTCACAATTAAATGAACAGAATAAACCACAATCATCAAAGTCAAATTATCCTCCCCCCACACTTAAACACTGCAGTGCCCCTACTACATGAAGAATTGGGAAAGAGAACAAAAGAATGTGCCGAAGGAAAAGTGACACAAAACTAGCTATTGTATTAAGAACAGATAGCATCCACATGAGAAAGAGTTTAACCATAACAACCACATAGTCCACATAAAGAAATAGCAACAAAACAAAACAAAAAAAAGGCAAAAGACTCATGCATTGCCTTGTCATGCTCCTTCCCCTGCTGCTCCTTCCTCCCCTTCTCCTACTTCCTCCTCAGCTGCTCCTTCCTTTACACCCATTTGTCCCGAAGACTGGCCCATTTCCTCCTATCCTGATGGTTGAGCTTCAGAGCTGATGATGTGAATGTGGTTGTGGTGGGATGATCTAGCTGTTGGCATTCCTCAAAATTTCATCCTTAGCTACTCGACTACCCTAATTTGCTTGGCCACTCTAGAAAGACGTTTGTTGCAGGAATGGAACTCTGCCAAAAGGCTTCTTCATATTCTAGAGGGAGTTCAATCTGAGCGATTGGGCCATTTTTAGTGTCAGCAGATCCATGAACCGTTGCCTATGGAACTTATTAGCATTGACTTGCTGGTTTAGGTAGATCACTAGGTGGGTCAGGATAGCAATTTGCTCACTCAATGATTCCATGGTGATGATAGAACCACCCTCTTCGGTCTCCTCCCCTGGCTCCTCCACAGCTGGCCTTTTCCCCTTCTTCCAGCTTCTGTTGGACTCTGCAGATTTAGCAGTAGGCTTGTGAGTAGTGAACACCCGTGTGGTGATAAAGGGCTAGGTTAAAATCTATCTTCCTTTCTATGATCTTTCTCTCCCTGTACAAGTTAGTGATGAGATGAGGGAACACTAGTAAACATCTGGCACTGTTGACACAGTGCATCATTGGGTCCCTAGTTATCACTGCCATGTCTATTGGTTACCCGGTCATGAGAAGATACAACAAAAGGGCGCCCTCCAGATGACATCAGAAATGTGGGCCATGGGGTGTATGTTGTAAGTCATGAAGTTGAGCCAAATCTTGGCCTCTTCATTCATGTACATCCTTTCATAGAACTGCTTGTTACCCCTAGTAGTCCACCCTACATCTTTGACTCCAATGACTTCAAAGTCGTGTTGCCAGTCAACATGCTTAAGATTTATCTTGTAGCACTGGAACTGGTAGTTTTCAACACAGGGAGCTTGTAGAAGTAGTGAATGTCTATTTCATCAATGGTAAAGTCGTGATTTCGTAAACTTATCCCAAGAGTGTCTATGGTAGCAGAGTGGGTGTAAACTTTGTGAACCGAAGTCGAATTTGCTTTAGTCCTTTTCTTCATCAACTTTGCAAATCCCATGTCCACATCCTTATGATAGAATTTGAATTCTTGGGTCTTCAAGAAGTATCGCCCTTAGACTACTCCCTGATTGTCGAACTTCTTGGTTGATTAGCCCTCAACAACCAAATCGGGGGCTCTTTTGCTGAGACATTAGCCTTACCCTTCTCGACATTTAAGTTCTTGCTGTGCACCATCATTCTAAACAATAAAGAGGGAACAAAACAAAGAAAGAACTTATGAAAAACCTAAAAATAAAAAGAAAGAATAAGGCTCAAACCAACTGAATGAAGAAATCTCACTCCCAATGCCTTTCAACCCCTGCCAACTTAATTTTTGGTCAATCCATCAATAGTAAACTAAGGAAAACTGAAGTTTTTCTCTGTACAATGAGAAATCAAGTGAAAACCCCTCTCAAAATGTATAGGTTGTGATTTTGTACATTGAAGTCGTGACATTATATGTACTAAGAGGTTTTAGTCAAAACTTTAGCAGTTGAGGTCACAACTTAAAGCCATATTGGTCGTGACCTAAACTGTACCGAGAGCATTTTTTTGCAAAAATTAGCAATTTAGGTCAAACTTATTCAAATAGGTCATGACTTAAAAGCAAAACAACTTCAAAAATGAGATTTACAACATTGGAAAACTAGTTCTATGTAGAAGATACAGAGCAGAATCAGTTCCATGACAGAATGTATTCTAAAACAATGTTTTCCAAGTAATTATAGCAGTGATGGCAATAAACACACATCCCACTAAACATAAATTTTATCCTAATAAAAGGAAAATTGGGAAACACAGGAAAGAACTAAAACCACACTGCAAAAAGAAAAAGAGAGGAATGCAAGTACCTTGAAGAGAGTAGAAATGCGAATTGAGAGGAGTGGAAACACTAGTTTCTAAAGCAGAGAGTGGGGAAGAGAGAATGAAGCAGATGAGGGAATAATGGAAGTGGATGAATTAATAGAGTGGTAGACGTTGGGGAATGAAGGGATGTGAAGGGTTGGAGAGCAGAGAAATGTTGCGGCTTGTGGAAGAGGAAGAACTACAATGGTTGAAGAGGAGGGAAGGCAGAAAGGTCATGATAGTCTCTGGCTTGGAAGCGTTAGGGCATTTAAAAGGGGTAAAATGACTTGAATGACTAAGGGTTTCTAACCCTATAATGAACCTAGACAAAGCATGGGGCAGGTTGGCTAGGCAAAGTGGTAAAAGGTTGAGAAATTGTAAAGGAAAGAGAGATGATTTGGCAGCAAGATTTCTGATTTAATGCCTCAGGTTGCAACTTACATGATTATATGTCACAACCTACAAAAAGGAAAAATTAGGGCTCAGAGCATCAAGGTTTCGACTAAAGTATTTAAGTCACGACTTAATGGGCACATAGAGCTCTTCCATGAAAGCTCTTAATGTCGCGACTTAAATGATATAGGTCATGACCTAAAGTGCACAAAGGCACTTTTGCTTTTATAAATCTTGATCAACCCCAACTTTAAAATCCTAAACCACTCACGCTGGCCCAAAATACCTATTGAAGTGACCTAACTCAGCAATCCATCACTATTTTCATACATTTCAATACACAAACTCAAATTCAAGCAATGGAATATGAAGAGAACTTCTCAAAATAGCAAGGCACAACAAGCATGAACCAATGAAACAAGTCATACAAACCTTTCAAGAATTACCTCCCTCCCCCACACAACTCAATGTAATGTCCTCATTACAGCTCATAGTCACATGCAAGACAAAAAGTGCCCAGATGGGTAAGCAAAGTAATGCAATTGAGTGTGTAATTGTGATAGAATTAAATTAATCCAGCATAGGAAAATAGGAGATTTTATTAAATAAAAGAAAAAGTGACAGAAATGCAAATCCTATGCTAATGAGTACATCCCCTTCAAAACTCCATATAGTCACATGCAACATTATGGAATTAAGATAAAAGACATGTGAAAAGTAAAAGTAGAAAGGAAAGGGATGACTTGACCTCAATTAGGCTCAGCATAAAGCTTGAGAAGATGGCCATTGCATTGAAAATCCTTGTATGATGCTTCTTCCTTCAGCTCTATCATCTTGAACTTGTGTGCTCTCAACAATGTGTAGGGACCATCTCAGCTTGTCTTAAATTCACCCTTCTTGAACTTGAAGTGGGCCTGGTACCTCAACATTCTATCACCCTCCTTGAATTGCTTTCGCAAAATGTTGGAGTCATGAATAAACTTGGTCTTCTGCTTGTATATATCATAGCTGTTGTAAGCATCCAATCTCATCTCTTCAAGCTCTTGGATTTAAAGAAGGTGATTTAGTCTAGCTTCCTCCAAATCTGCATTGCAGCTCTTGACTTCCCCACACTTAAGCATTTGCACTCCTGAGCAAAATGTAAAGAGAATATAAATATGCAACAGTTGTGAAAAGACTAGAGTCGGGCACAAACGATAGCAAGTGCTCTCCACAACTACTGAGCATACGTCAGAGACCAACAACCACTTGACTAATCCAAGGGATGAAAGTGAAGGATCAAATAGCAGTGCTCTCATATTAACAAGGATGGTGAAGAAAATTATGCAAAGGGCCTACTCAAAACAATCAATTGATCAAAGAAAATGAGCATTGGAGATCACTCGTAGGATGAAGTGTATCGCTCAATCTCACTATAATGGGGTTATTTTCTCTCATATCCACTTGACAAAGCGAACTACCATAAGCTTGTAATGATTCTAATATCTCCACTCAGAATGCAATAGTGCATTGAATCAAAAGGACTT
>QFDD01007753.1:0-11364 GCA_006871305.1 Vachellia collinsii | reverse complement strand
AATATTTTATGAATACTTTTGACATAAAAATGACTTTAATACTATAATTAATTAAGGGTAAGATTGAAAATAGTATTAAATTATAAGAGAGAATCAAACTGTCACTTGAATAAAAATTCACACCCCTCAAAGCTTTCTATGTCCAAGGAAGGGGGTTTCTTCTAATTTTACCCTTTCAGAATTTTCAATGGGCATGGTGAGAAATTGCATAAAAGATGACTTCACAGCTTAAGCTTTTGCAGAATTTATGCATTTAATAAGAAGCTGGGTTTTTTCCCCATTTCTAGACAATAAAAGAAAACAAGAGGAAGTGAATCAAGGAAAAGAAAAATGCGTTAAAGTACAAATTTGTATAAAAAGTTTTTTATTATTTATTATAAATAATATTGTCTCCAAAAGTTTTGTTTGGAGGAAAGTTATCTCAAAATATTTAACATGAAGTAATATTATTTCGTTCACTTATAAAACCAATATTACTTATTAAAATATTGACTTTAATAGTTATAATTTTAATGTAAAAAAATAATATTTCTCTATTTTAAAATTTATAGAATAATGTTATTTCTAAAAACCTTTTTTTTTTGGATAAATAAAAAAAAAAAAGCAGTGGAAGGAAACGTTGGTGGGAAATTATTTTTAGAAGAGGATGCAGTACAGTACCGTCATCACACAAAAAAAGCAGGAACCGGGGCCCAATATATTCGCACGGTCCTAGTATTCCACACTCACGTCACACTTTTTTTTCTTACTTTCATCTTGTACGTCATCCTCGTCCTTCCCGCTCCTTCTTCGCCGTTAAAAATGGAGGCATCATCGAAGGCCATGGTCGGAATCTGCATTCCGGTGGCGATTCTAGTTCTGCTATGGGCATGGAAGGTGGTGAATTGGCTGTGGCTGAGGCCGAAGAAGCTGGAGAAGCTACTCAGAGAACAAGGACTTCAAGGAAATCCGTATCGGCTTCCTACTGGGGATTCAACTCAAATGTTTAACATGCATATGCAAGCCAAATCCAAACCCATGAATCTTTCCGACGATATTCCCCCTCGTGTTTCTTCCTTTATCAATCATACTGTCAACAAATACGGTATGCTTTTCCTTGCCCACTCTTCTCCCCCTCCTCCCAATCATTTTTTGGCCATGAATCTTGTTCGAAACTGTGAAATTTTCTGTTTAACTGAGCCACCTTTTGGTTTTGGAGCATCCTGGGTTTTGACACTCTTGAGTACTCTCTAGAAGAGGTTCTGTTGTTAATTTTTTTTATCATGGCCATGGCTTCCTTCTGTGTGTTCTGTGGAATATAATTCCTTAGTTGTTTTTAGTTTCATTGAGTTGTGGTGCTGATAATGTTCTAACGAACAAAAGAGTATATTATGAATATGTGTGTATATATATATATATTGGCCAAAAGAGTATATTATGAAGCATTTAGTCCATCAGAGTTCCTTTAAAACTTAGTGGGGTGAGGCTGAACTAATTATAAACCCAGAAAAGCACATAGGAAGCTGGAAGCTGTTTGAGAAAAATTCTTCATTCATGACAAGAATTATTAGTCCACGAGGTTAGGATCTTTTAATCCTTTTCACAGGAACCTTCCTGAAAGGGAATGATTCTTCTATGTATCTTCAAACAAAAAACTAGAAAAAAAGAATATGCTATTGCCTTTTTCAATAAAGAAATGTAACTCATTAAGTTAGAATAAAGGAATATGCTATTGCCTTTTTCAATAAAGTGCATGATTTCAGTAGTAAGTCATAATAATACAAGGATTGAGTTACAACCATATAAGATTAAGTTGTATCGAATCAAAGCATAGGTAATGAGTTACACCTAAGATAAAATTGCGGGAGCAA
Source organism: Vachellia collinsii (assembly GCA_006871305.1). Taxonomy (NCBI): domain Eukaryota; kingdom Viridiplantae; phylum Streptophyta; class Magnoliopsida; order Fabales; family Fabaceae; genus Vachellia; species Vachellia collinsii. Next base: position 9,514 of record QFDD01007753.1, on the reverse strand, counting down.
AAGTTTAATTTTTCCACAGAAGAAAAACGCCTTCACACTATGATATAGTGAATAAGCATTCTCAAATTGATTATGGGTCCTGTATGCCTGTTAGAACATTACACTTCCTGAGTTCAGCTTTCTTCACTTTTTTTTTTTTTTCAGTACACAGGCTTTGATATGTTGAGCACACCTGAAATGTATTGGATTCAATTATTTTCATCATTACTTTTACTGGTTCAGTTCTTCTTTAGAAGTCGCTTATAAGTTATAACTGATGGCGTAGATGATATATGCAGGAAAGAGCAGTTTCTTTTGGATTGGACCAGTACCGAGGATAATTAGTACAGATCCGGTTCTAATCAAGGAAATAATGAACAAGATCTTTGACTACCCCAAACCTCATTCAAATCCACTGCTCAGGTTACTAGTTTCCGGTATTGCAGACTATGAGGGTGAGAAGTGGGCAAAGCACAGAAAGATTATCAATCCTGCATTCAATGTAGAAAAATTGAAGGTTGTTTTACTTTCCCCTAAGTGTCTCTTTTCTTTTTACTCTCCTAATAAGCTCCAAAACATATACTTTAATCTATGAAAGCTTCCCATCATGTACAGATCATGTTGGCTACATTCTATGAAACCTTCAACGATATGTTTGACAAGTGGGAAAAGATGTTATCCTCAGATGATGGCTCATGTGAAATGGACGTATGGCCTTTTCTTCAAAACGTGACTTGTGATGTTATTTCTCGATCAGCTTTTGGAAGTAGCTATGAAGAAGGAAAAAGAATATTTGAGCTTCTAAAAGAGCAAGCTGAACTTACAATGAAACTTTTGTTCAAAGTCTATATTCCTGGATTCAGGTAAAATAAAATCAAGCTAATGAAATTAGTTTTGTTCAGTCGATGTAAGCATACCTGTATCAGACATCGTGTACAATGGAGATGGAAAAGTATTTTGCTTTGAGGTATTTCCATTTTGTCAAATAGTATAATTGGAACACATATTATCTCAGTTACAAATTACAATTTTCCAAACTTGTCGTTTCTTCATGTTAGCATGATAATCACCGGTGGTTTTTAATCTGCAGGTTTCTACCAACTGGTGATAATAGGAGGATGAACAAGAATCACAGAGATATACAAGCTTCACTTAAGGATATAATCAACAAAAGAGAGAAAGCAATGAAGGCAGGCGAAGCCCCAAAAGATGATTTATTAGGCATACTTTTGGAGTCAAATCACAAGGAAGTACAAGAACATGGAAACAAGGATGGTGGTATGACTATTCAAGATGTAATGGAGGAATGCAAGCTTTTCTATTTTGCAGGGCAAGAGACTACGTCCGTTCTTCTCGTTTGGACTATGGTGTTGCTCAGTAGGTACCCTGATTGGCAAAAGAGAGCGAGGGAGGAAGTCTTGCAAGTATTTGGGAACCGAAAACCAGATTTTGATGGCTTAAACCGCCTTAAGATTGTAAGTGCCTATTTGGCTCTTTATAATAAACAGTAAGGTAAACAATTATCTGATAGGAGATTTTCTGGTAAAATTAAGACATGAAGGATTCTGTTGAGAAAAAGAATAAAAGGATAATGAAACTTTATTAATGAATCAAATGAGACAATAAACCCTTTTAGGGTGATCAAGCTACCCCACTTGGCTGGGGACTTGAAGAGAGAAACCCAAGTTAACCTCTTTTTAGAGAGAGACTCATGAGTGATTCACCTCTTCACAATAACTATTTATAGAGTCCAAGAGTGATTAACGAACTGTGCTCTTAACTGACAAGATAAAATCTTAACTATGATTTAATGTTCCAACAGATTCCTTTTCAGAGTCAATAACATGGTGTGAAAATGTAAACAATATTTGCATGCTATAATCTTCTTACAAAAACGCGATAGTAAATTTCTGGAGAACTTTACTTTTCAAGTCTTACCATTATTGTAATTCAATTTTTGGTACAGGTGCCCATGATTTTGTATGAAGTTCTGAGGCTATACCCTCCAATACTTGCGCTTCCTAGAACTACTCCTAGGGATATGAAACTGGGAGACCTGACAATACCTGGGGGAGTGCAGTTTTCTTTACCCATAGTCTTGATTCACCATGACTGTGAACTGTGGGGTGATGATGCAAATGAGTTCAAACCAGAGAGATTTTCAGGAGGAGTTCTAAAGGCAACAAAAGGGCAAGCTTCGTTTTTCCCATTTGGATGGGGTCCAAGAATATGTATTGGCCAAAACTTTGCCCTGCTGGAAGCAAAAATGGCTGTGTCTATGATCCTACAACGTTTCTGGTTTGAGCTTTCCCCAACATATGTTCATGCTCCAACGTCTGTGATTACTCTTAGGCCCCAGTATGGTGCTCACATCATATTACATAAGCTGTGAACTAATCATGGGCGATATATTCCCATGGGCAAGTCTTTTAAGTTTTGACGGAACGAAAATGTTACATTTTGTAATGAAACTCAGAAAATGTAAGCAAGTTCCTAAGAATAAAGACGATATTTTACTTATTAAAGAAAGAAAATGGAGGAAAGTTCTTCCCATTCACTCGGCTATTTTAGATGTGCAGCACATAGCATTTATTTATAATATTTAACTTATTATTTTTTTTACCGATATAACATGCGTGTGGCTGAACAAGGCGGACATGAACTATCTTTAATTGCATATAATAAATATATTTTATCCAAGTGGAGTTAAGATGAAAAAGAATACTTCAGAACACTCAAGTTATATTTATTATAAATAAATAATTTAACTATTTTTTTTTTAATTCTAAGTTGTATAAAATGAATGCTAATCATATGGTCCATGGACCCATATTCACATGGTGGTCTTTTTTAATTTGAAGGGATGAAAAAAAACAAAAAAAGGTTGCTCTTTTTCTCCCTCTCACGGGTGGGTTTTGGGGAAAGTAACTGACTTTTTTATCATGTTAACTGTCTCAACAGTGATCCCTATATTGCGAAAGCCATCTTTGCTTCTTCTTATTTGAGACTTTCTAGAGTTTCAGGTCAACATCAAATGCTGGCGACAAGATCGACCGAATTTTCTCCATCCTTCTTTGAAATGAATAACGTCAAACCATCATTCTCACTGTAACTTATGGACCGGCAAATTTGAGCCAAATCTTTCTCAAGCCCATTATATACCTCACATTTCTCGTTACTTTGCACCGATTTGCAGACTTTTCCTTAACAAGTATGGGCATTTTTTGTTGAACAAAAAGAAAAAACAATTGTTAATCTGCTGTTTCTTACCGATATCATTATCAACATCTTATCTTGCAATCCAAGTGCCATAAGAGTCTCTCTGTTTCACTCTTCACTTTTCATTCTTCAGTATCCTCTCATCTCGTAACCTGTTCACTGATAGAGATGGAAGCATCAAAGGCCACAATAGCAATCATCGTTCCGGTAGCAATTCTAGTTCTGTTATGGACATGGAAGGCGGTGAACTGGCTATGGCTGAGGCCGAAGAAGCTGGAGAGGCTTCTCAGAAAGCAGGGTCTTCAAGGAACTCCATATACGTTTCTCAGTGGGGATTCAACCAAAATGCTCAACATGCGCATGCAAGCCAGATCCAAACCCATGAATCTTTCACATGATATCATCCCTCGTGCTTCCCCCTTCATCAATCACATTGTCGATAAATACGGTAAGCTTTTTTAATTGCTTACGCTTCTCCCACTCCTCTCAATCATATCTTTTGGCCATTGATTTTCGTTCGAAACAGTGAAGTGTTTGGTTCTGTATGCCTCTGCTGCTACTTGATTTCTTATGGGTAATTATCTTCTTGCTTCCTTCTGTTCTGGAACGTCCTTGTTTAGATACTCTTACGTTGGTTCCCTTATTTTCTTCATTTCTTTTTATAATTATATGACTTGTTTATTCCTTCTTTAAGAAGTGATGACACAGATGCTATGATGCAGGAAAGAACTCTTTCATGTGGATTGGAACAATACCAAGGATAATTATTACTGATCCAGTGTTGATCAAAGATGTAATGAACAAGGTCTATGACTTCACAAAACCTGATGTGAATCCACTCGTCAAGTTACTAGCCACTGGTCTTGTCAACTATGATGGTGAGAAGTGGGCTAAGCACAGAAGGATTATCAATCCTGCTTTCAATGTAGAAAAATTGAAGGTCATCACCGTACTTTCCCTTTTAGTGGCTGAAGCTTTTTGTAATATCAACTTGGGAGTTTTCTTTACTTTTTATTCTTCTTTACAAGTATACGCAAGAATAAGCATCATGCTGCTGCACTGGAAGTTCATTTGCTTAGTTTGAGGTTGAAATTTTTTTTATCTTCCCATCACATTATTCTTCCACAGATCATGGTGCCGACATTTTATGAGAGCTTCAATGATATGGTTTCCAAGTGGGAGAAAACGTTGTCCTCCTCAAATGGCTCATGCGAAGTCGATGTATGGCCTTTCCTTCAGAATGCAACTTGTGATGTTATATCTCGGACAGCTTTTGGAAGTAGCTATCAAGAAGGAAAAAGAATATTTGAACTTCTAAAGGAGCAAACAGAATTTCTAATCGATGTTTTCTTCAAAGTTTATATTCCAGGATATAGGTAAGAATTGACCGGTAGATATGATATATACATTTCCATTCTGACTTAAATAGGACCGAGCTAATTAAACAACAAATTATCAAATAATATAATTGGAACATGTGGTATCTCACTTACAGATTATATTCATAAAGTTCTAGACTTCTAGCTGTTAGTCAGAAAGCCAACCAATATAACCTGTTCACGAACAGTCAACTCAGACTAGTTGTTCCTTCCTGTTACCAAAATTACTTGGGAGTGCTATTTAATTTGTAGGTTTCTACCTACTGGTGAGAACAAGAGGATGACAAAAAATGACAGGGATATAAGAGCTTCACTTAAGGATATAATCAACAAAAGAGAGAAAGCAATGGAGGCAGGGGAAGCCCCTAAGGATGATTTATTGGCCTTACTGTTGGAGTCAAATCACAAGGAAATGAAAGAACATGGAAATAGAAAGGATGATGGTATGACTCTTCAGGATGTGATGGAGGAATGCAAGCTTTTCTACTTTGCAGGGCAAGAGACTACATCTGTTCTGCTTGTTTGGACTATGGTGTTGCTTAGTAGGTACCCTGATTGGCAGAAGCGTGCAAGAGAGGAAGTCTTGCAAGTATTTGGCAACCAAAAACCAGACTTTGATGGGCTAAATCACCTCAAGATTGTGAGCACTTGTATTATTCCCTTTATAATAAATACTCCATTTGGTCCTGAATATAGGAATTAGACAATGAAATTATTTTGATCATAAATATAAGATCTCAATCTACTTTACTTTCCAAATTTATAATTTTTCTCAAAACATCCTTATGAATTGCACATAATAATGGGGTTTTCGTGAAAGAGTAATTATGCTGCACATGATTGGAAAAAAGGTATTTTAAGAAACTAACACACATTAATTGCAAATAAATAACTTGACTAATTTCATTAACATTTGTGAATTAATCAATTAACTCTTGTATTAAGATATAAGATAATAATAAGGTATGAGTTTCTCTAATAAAATTATATTATGGAGTTATGTTTTCCAGAGTTAATTACATGGTGTTTTGTCCAAGAAAAAAAAGAACATGATGTCATACTGTAAACAATATATGCATGTTATTACCTCACATTCTAGATATAAGAACTCCTTAGCATGGGGGGGGGGGTATACTTTAATTACAAAAATCTGATGGTAATTTGTTTTGCAACAGGTGACCATGATTTTGTACGAGGTTTTGAGGCTTTACCCACCAGGACTTATGCTTACCAGAACAGTTCCTAGGGATATGAAACTCGGACACCTGACAATACCCAGGGGAGTGCATCTTACCTTACCTGTAGGTTTGATTCACCATGATTGTGAATTGTGGGGTGATGATGCACAGGAATTCAAGCCAGAGAGGTTTTCAGAAGGAGTTATGAAGGCAACAAAAGGGCAAGTCTCATTCTTTCCCTTTGGATGGGGTCCAAGAATATGCATTGGCCAAAACTTTGCCATGCTGGAAGCAAAGTTGGCTGTGTCTATAATTCTACAACATTTCTGGTTTGAGCTTTCCCCTACTTATGCTCATGCTCCAGCCGATGAGGTTACTCTTAAGCCCCAGTTTGGTGCTCAGGTCATTTTACATAAGCTATGAGTGTGTTTAGCTGCTGGAAAGCATATATGTATAGACAGATATAAAATGATATGTGTGTGTGTGTGTGTGTACATATATAGTACTTACTTGGGCAAGACCTCGTTTGAATGTTTTAATACTGGAAAATACATGTAAAGTACGTATAGTATTTTCCTAAGCAAGGCCTCATTTGAGTTTGTATATGTGTATACAGTTTACACAGCTGAATTGACTTGCATGATTAATCTCTGATTGAACCCCACCCATTTATTTCTTATAAATTATAATGATGGAAAGGAGATCAACAATGGCTAGCTAGTTTCACATATCATATGACTGGTTTATTTTTAGCTAATTTTGTTGGCTGTTTAAATGTTGTTCACAGCGTGGAGTTATCTGAGATGTTGGCCTTATTCAGCAGCAAGTTTTCTCCTTCACAGGGGAACCGATTATTGATTGCTGAGTTAAAACCATAAATAAAGTCCATACCTCTGCATTAAAAAAAAAAAAAACCTAGTATGCAGCCAATGCTCTCCATTTTCACCATAGGAAACAGCGCAAAAGGTTAAAAATTCCTATAACAATTCCGCGAGTCATGTAAACTAAAGTGATAACCATATACATCTGGAAGTCCTAGGCATCGCATACAGAAGGTGACAGAAACTTATCGAAGAGCTTAAGCAAGGCATGAATGCAACCAAACAGCAGCACACTGATACTGCTAGCGCCTTTGAACAAAAATGCTTTATTTTAACAACACAGTCGTAGCATGGCACTCATGCATTCGGCTTTGCCTAAGCCTAAGGTCACACTCTGGCTTGAGCAGAGCTTCCTTTGTGTGGGGGATTAGGAGAGCAAGCATCAGATGACAGATAATGGCCCACCATTTCCCATATATGACATGAAAAAGCTTTGGTTGGTGAGTGTGACGAACTTGAACAAGATATAGATGGCTTAAGGTACTATTATGGGATTAGAGATACACTAGATTATAACCTTCCCACCTGCAATGGCTACCAAGATAAGAGGCGGTCCGAACTGCATCATTTTGACAAGCAACATGTTAGAAGGAACATGCAATGGAGGCGCCAAAATATAATATTACGACAAGTTGGAAGGAAGTTCCATTGGACTGTCCGAACTGCATCATTTTGACAAGCAGGAAATGAAGATACAAACATAGATTTGGTAGGTAGCTCCTATTCTAACGAACAATTTTGATATTATATTACCGAGGAAGTTGACTTCCCTTTGCACGATTATATAATAAGATGGTCAACAACAATCTGATCGTCTTTGACTCGAACATAATAACGTATACTATATAGGCGGGTGTTATTGGTATGTTATGGTTCTTTGCTTCTTCTTCTTTTTTTTTCAGCATTTTCCACTTTAGATGATGAAGTTTGGTTCTTTTATGATGTTAGATATCGTCTTGCCCTGCCATTGCCAAAATACTCAAATTCATGGCCTGATCTCGTCTTCATGCAGTACAATCCAAATAAAAAAAGGGGAATACATTTGAAACTTTGGACATAGGGTTGAATTAGCCCCTAAAAAAACAAAAATAAACGTCAGAAATGAAAAACATGTCATAAAAACATGATATTTAGGGTAGTTCTCTGAATTAAAACGTGTAAGAACATATAAAACCTTGAGGTTGTCCAAAAATCAAATATTGATCGGGTGAAATTGAGCCCTCATACACTGATTGTGCTGCTGAGGACCCATTGGAATGGCCAAAAATAAGTTTATAAAAGCTTAGCCGTAGAAAAGAATGAGGAAGGAGTAGAAAAAGAATAAAAGAATGTACATAACCTTTTTATAATTGCAAAGCAGAAACAAAGGATTCAGATTGCAGAAATGGAGAAAGGAGTTAGGTTTTTTCTATACCCACAAGGGAACTCAGACGCCATTACAGAGGAGAGTTACCTAGTCGATGGAAACATCCGAGACTTCATCCGAAACAGGCTAAACTTGTTTTGCACCAGGTTGGCCTAAGTCTGACCTATTGCTTGCTGCAGGCCTATTCTACAGTCTAATTAAGTATTGCTTGCACAAAAGCAACATAGTCTAGTCTAACCTAAAGCTGTAAATAAAAAAAAAAAACTGTTTTAAAAAAAATTATAAATAGGCTCACAAGTCACATGACTACAAGGCAAATAAATTTAAGCCTTAAATATGCCAAAAATATTCTTAAATTGAAAAAAAAATCAATTAAATCACTTAAAATACATCATAGAATATATTATAATTTAATTAATCAACAGGAAAAAAAACCATATACAACAATGATTTAACAAACATCCAATGTATGTTAATACAAAATTATTGAACATTGATAGGAGAAGAGTTGTTTCTTCAATACGTATAAAAAAAAAAGTTGTTTCTCCAATGGAAGGATCCCAATATGGTAGTACTTTTCACAAAGCATTTAAATAGTGAATAAAAATTTTGGCTGAATAAGGTTAACATGATTTATCTTTGATTGCAAATATTAAAAATATTTTATCCACACCATAAAAAATTATTTTATCCAATGGAATTAAGATGAAAAAAATACTTTATAAAAATCAAGTTGTATTTATTATACTTATTATAAATAATTAATTTAACTAATTTTTTTAAATTCTAAGCAAATAAGCCAATGGACCCATGGTCATATGAGCACGGGTTTTTTAATTTGAAGGGATGAAAAAAGAAAAGAAAAGAAAAGAAAAGTTGCTCTTTTTCCCTCTCACGGATGGGTTTTGGGGAAGTAGCTATTTTAACGGTCTCAACATAATCCCCATATTGCAAAAACCTTGGCTTCTAGAATTTCTGGTTTTAATGGATCCATCAACATCAAAGGCTGGCGATAAGATCGACCGAATTTTCTCTATCCTCCTTTAGAAATGAATAACGTCAAAGCATCATTCTCACTGTAGCTTATGGACCGGCAAATTTGAGCCAAATCGTTCTCAAGCCCCATTATATACCTCACATTTATCGTTACTTTGCACCGATTTGCAGACTTTTCCTCTACAAGTATGGGCATTTTTTGTTGAACCAAAAAGAAAAAACAATTGTTAATCAGCTGTTTCTTACCGATATCATCATCAACATCTTATCTTGCAATCCAAGTGCCATAAGAGTGTCTCTGTTTCACTCTTCACTTTTATCCTCTCATCTCGTACCCTGTTCACTGATAGAGATGGAAGCGTCAAAGACCACAATTGCAATCATCGTTCCGGTAGCGATTCTAGTTCTGTTATGGACATGGAAGGCGGTGAACTGGCTATGGCTGAGGCCGAAGAAGCTGGAGAGGCTTCTCAGAAAGCAGGGTCTTCAAGGAACTCCATATACGTTTCTCAGTGG